>PVIC010021552.1:0-28474 GCA_004025085.1 Thryonomys swinderianus
AGAAGGAGAAGAAGAAGAAGAAGAAGAAGAAGAAGAAGAAGAAGAAGAAGAAGAAGAAGAAGAAGAAGAAGAAGAAGAAGAAGAAGAAGAAGAAGAAGAAGAAGAGTGAAGAAGAAGAAAACATATATATGAGCCCTGTAAGTATGTTCACCAGGTTGGATAGCCAACCTCTCCTAGGAGAAGGAAAACAGAGCAATGAATTGAGGGCTATGAAGACCTAATGTTTACCACCACCACACGATGCTGGGATCACTTAAATTTAGGTGGGGCGCATAGAAAGAGGGTCGAAGGGCAGACAGATACCTTCATCTGCCTTTTGCCATGTTGCTAGTTTGGGATGAAAATCTGGTCCCAAATTAACAGACTGGCCCAGAGCTACATATGGATTGCATGTGTCTCTGCTAAACCAGTTTAGATGTGTGCTCGCTTCGACAGCACATATACTAAACCAGTTTAGACGAGTTTTTAACACAAATTTTGCTTTCTGCCTCAGTCTTCCAAATGTATAGTTCTTTTTCACCATGCTTTGATCTTTCTCAGGATTTTTTGAGCAAAAAAAAATTCATCTTTGGATAAGTTTTATTCTATTTTTCTCATAACCAATGAAGGGGATTTGGATTTGCTTTTTTGGGCTGTAGTCTTCGTTCTTCCAATAAATCTCTGGGATTATCCAGATATATGTGGTAGTGCATTCCAGATAGAGAGATTCTGCCATGGGGGCAGGGGCGCTGGGTTGTGTTGCTTTCACGCTGGTTTTCTGCCTCCTGATTCAGCGGTGACGCTGTTTTGTACAATAGCAAAGTAGCCATGTTCTGAGGTCACTGATACTTAGCCTTTCACCCTCCAAATATCAGATCTCCTAAATCACTTAACTCCTCCTAAGCAAGATGGAAGATACAGATACCACTATCCCATTCTTTGGATGAGGAATGGGGGATGCACAAGTAAATGGTGATTTATGAAGTTCTGACCAAGGTGCACCACATTAGTTCACATCTTGCTGGTCTGTGTCTATACTTCTCCTTTAGTATTTTATTTAAATGATCTGTGAATTACGCCCAGGTGTCCAGATTCTGGTCCTGATTTTGTCATTAATTTTCTGTGTGACTCATTTCTGGGATCACTCTACCTCTCTGGGTTTCTATTTTCTCATTTGGCAAATGAAGGGGTTGGTCAAGACAATCTGCCCAAGTCCTGCCTCAGTGTAGCTTGCAAGGGTTTCCAACATGTGTTTAAGAGGAGAAGGATGTGGACAAGATGCTGAGCATATTTTATTTCTCAAAGATTTAATTCCATTAAATCAGCTGAGTAGGGATCTTATATCTATCTACACTTGTCTCCATATAGAATAACATAAGTTGTTAACTATATGCAAGGAAGCATTTCTTGGGAAAAATGTGAAAAATGTAAATGTGGCAAGAACTCTTTTTTTAATGCATACATATGATTTCTATAAAGTCACTGATCTCTGTTCTCTTGCAATCAAATCATAAAGACACATATCAAGGAGTTTCCAGGAGCGCTGTGTTAATGCCCTTGAAGAGTAAAATGGTGAAACAAAAATTATCTTCTGACAGAAGTGTCATTCACAAATTCAATGTGACTATTTGGTTCCCACTATCATTATGGTGCCCCTTGATATCCCTGCCTTTAGCCTTGCTAAATATTGGTGCCATGGTGAACTTAATTTGTGCCAAATGATTTCATGGTGAAACTTGCCTTGTTCCTTTTTTTTTTTTTTTTTTTTTTTTTTTTTTTTTTTTTTGAGACAGGTTCTTGCTTTGTAGTTCAGGCTGGCTCTGAGCTCACTATGTAGTCCAGGCAAGCCTCGAACTCAGCAATCCTCCTGCCTCTGCCTCCCGAGTGCTGGGAGTACAGGCGTGAGCCACCATGCCCGGCACTGTGGTATGTGGTATTGATTGCTGGTGGAGATGAGTCTCCACGCCCAGCATTGTATGTGGATACCGGGGATCGAACTCAAGACCTTGCACTTGCAAGGCAGGCGCCGGAACCACTGAGCTAATCCTCCGGCCCTCCTTTTTTTTTTTTTTTTAATTAAGTGGTTGTATTAGGGTTCTCTAGAAGGAACAGAATCCACAGAAAGTATGTATAAGTATGCAAAGGGACTATTAGATCTATTAGAGCTGAGCTCATAATGACTGTCTAAAAGACCAGAGGTAAAAGAATCTACAGTGGCCTATATGCTGGGGAGCTGCAGCAGTCAGTGGCTGCTCAGCTCAAGAAGATGGAGGCCATGGAACTGGAGGGAACAAGGATGCAGCTGCAGTCCAACGTCAGAAGCCTGGAAGCTCATGGAGAATTACTCCTGCAAGTTCGTGTTGGAAGGCTGAAGAAAGAGGAGACTGATGTCCAAAGGCAATGGTGAAGACTGAAGCTCTTCCTCCATAGCGACACTGCTTTCCCTTTCTACTCCATTCATGCTAAGAGGCTGTTGGTTGGTGCCACCTACATCTGGGTGGTCTTCCCCTCAATTTGCCGGCCTCCATGTCAGCCATCCACAGCACACCCACAAGTGTGCTTTACTAATCTGGTAGCTGGCTCCTGCTCAAGCCAAGTTGACATCTCACAATTAATAGCCACAGTAGCTAAAGCAAATAAGCAAATTAAATAGCTCCTTTCCAGTCCTTGGTTTCCCACAGGCTTCTTCACCATGAACATACAATTGCCATGACTCATAATGGCCCTCATTTTGCTAAGAGTAGTTAAATAAATATTGAAATTGTTCACTTTGATGTCCATGCAGCAACGTGGTCTGGTTAAGTTCATTATCCAGATGCTAAATTTACCCAGGTCATCTGATACATCCCTGTTCTCCCTCCCGAATTTTTTCAACATCTACATGAGATTTTGCGAATTTACTATGGACTTCATAAGACTCAAACTCCATAAAATGGCAAAGAAAGCCCTGGGTGTATTCATTGCTGTGTCTCCAGGATTGGAATAGAAACAGGGATGGAACAGACGTGATTTGATGGTTTTCTGTTGAATGACTGAAGGTCAAACTCATCTTTCCCACTTTTCACGCTGTTTCAGCCACATGGACCCTCTCTTTGGGCAAATGTGCGGTATCTCGTCTTGCTCAAGGGCTTTAGCCTGAAGCCCCTTTGCTTCTTCCCCTATCCTGTGGATGAAGCATCATTGCCTCAACAAGTTTCAGTGGTCTGTCAATCTTATTGGTCCCTTTCTTTCCTTTGATGCAGTACTTAATTCTTCATTTTCAGAAGTTTGTCAAATTTGTAATTGCATTTGTGTGAATATTAGATTACAGATGGATTCCTTACTTAAACCAGACTTTATACTTCAGAAGGGCAGGAACTATGTCTGCTTTATTTAAAACTATATGTTCCACATAGTGTATGTGACATGTGCTCAGTAATATGTATGTTAAAAGTTATTTAGAGGACCCACTATGTGTTAAAACTTAAAGTTGTATTTGGATATTTATTCTAAAAACTCCAGGCACAGTGATGATTTTTTTAAAAAATGAATATACCATGAAAAGTCAGTCCTTAGTATCTATTCCCAGAGGCAGCTTCTCCTACATTCTTATTCTTCTTGAGATAATGTGTGAATATAAGTACACATTTAACATATATTCAACAAATATCTTTTGGTGAATAAATTAATGAATCACACCTATTATCACAAACCTGTTGTGAAAAATTTTCAGGGGAAAGTAGATGAGTTCTCATTCTATTCATGAAACTACAAGTTAAATCTTTCCTAGGTGACAACAAAAAGTATGATTTAGCCAACACAGGGAAAAAATATCTTTCCCATATCAATTCTGTTTATCTTTGTTCATAGCTATAGATAGATGGGGAAGTAAATATGAAAAGAGCTTATCAACCTACATGGATAGAGATTTCTTCAGTGAGATAACAAGAGGATTTTGTTTACTCAAAGGTACAATCACATTCTTAAGAGTTCTCTGTAGCAACAGAAGCTACGTGAGGAAAGAGATCATTTGGCCTGAGCCCGGAACAAGGTGAAACAGCTCCTTGTGGCATTCTGGGATTCTCAAGCTAGGCGGATCTTCTGGACCCGAGACAGTTGGTCACCGCAGCCTGGTGTGTCAACAATGGAAAGAAAAGTGTTACCTCTCTGCTTTGCAGGGCTTCTCTGTTCGGATGATAGAGGCATCACTGCTGGCCATGTACTATGTTAGTTACATGGTCAGCCTTGAGCTGATTCTATGTGCTACTATTTATTTTCCATGGGTTCTGTCACACAGTCACACCAATGTGGAGAGGAAAGTCAGCGAAATACTTTCCACAGTTTGGGAGTTGAAAAGTCCAAAATCACGGTGTCAGTAAGAGCCTGTTCCTTCAGAAGCCTTGAGGGAAGGATCCCTCTTTGGCTTTTCCAGCTCCTGCTGTTGCTGACAATCCTTAGCATGCTGTGACTTGTAGCTGCGTCCCTCCATCTAGGCTTCCGTTATCCATGCCCTTTTCTGTGCCTCCTTGTGACACTGCACAATGCTCATGCAGAGCATGTAAGGATGACCGGTAATCCAGTATGAACTTGTTTTATGGAAGCTCATTTCATATGCAAATATTCACTTCCAAAGTATGTCACAATCTGAGGTTCCAGGTGAACCTGAACTTGGGTGCCAGGGGCACCCTTCAATGCACATGACATGCCAGAGCTTGGGTCCATCTGAACATCTCCATTAACATGGTCAGTAGCACCTTCCTGGCCAGTAGCCCCCAGTGTCTTCCTATGTGCCTCTCACACAGGTACAATTTAAAAAACAACCACTCTCCCACACTGTTTGCTTTTAGACCAATTGTCACTCTTACGGTCTTTCACTGAAACCTTTTGAGTAACGCATCCTTACCAGCACCCCTCACAAAAGCTCCACCACACACTGGAGGTGCTATGTGGTTACACAGTCTTGGATTTAGAAGTGATTCTTCAACAGAGGCTCCCTTAACAAAAACCCTGGTCTCACGTCTGCATTGTGCATAATTAAAGTAGTTCTTTGTTAAAATCAGAATATAGCGAGCAGCCCACACAAGCAGCGGGACTGTCGCCTGGTGTGGCAGGCATATTTTGGGTGGTACTCCGGAGGAGTTATGAATGGATTGTGGTTCTTCTACTTTCAGTGGTTAGTCACCAGTACTGCATTCCTCCTGGGAATAGGAATGAATTCTTTTTGCTGACAACACCTGTATACAGAAAATGCAGATTTCAGTATGCTTGGAAGTACATGCATCCTGAAAAGGTTGCCTCTGGAGACAGAGCTCATCTTGTGTTTTGAAATGGGATGCTTTCTGTGGGTGTGGGGGTGAGCATAATTCTCCACATCAGAACACAATGTACTCTCGGCCATGTCATCAATGGCATGCATGGTGCTCCTACGAACAGTCAGCCCATTCCCTGTGTCTTAATCACCTTCTTGCTGCTGTGACGAAGTACCTGCCACCTGTCATTTAGAAGAGGTTTATTTGGGCTCACAGTGCAGAAGTTTTAGTCCATGTCCAGCAAGAATCGGCCTGGCAGAAGGGCCTGATGGAAGGAAGCTGCTCACGTCATGAAGGCCTGGAAACAGAGCAAAGGGAGGAGCTGGGAAGGTTAGCACCTTCCAGCTACCCGCCCCTCCTCTGATGAGTCATCTCTGCCACTCCCACGACTCAGTCACCTTGCAAAAACCCTATATATGAGCATGTGAGGTCTCTGGGGGATGTTCTTGCCCTAAACCTACCATTCTAGATGGTTGGTGGTGAGCAGACTTTTTTGACAGCATTTCACGCTTATCTGATTCAGATTCTTTACCTCGTTCCCAAATCCTGGATTTGTAAGGGTATTAGAGTTAATTAATTCCTGGCTCTTCAGAAAGCCTCTAAACATCCCATGATAAGACATGACCTTCCCATTGAGAAAATTCATATAAATTCTAGGGGAAATGGTGAGAGGGCACTAAAAATATCCAATGGAAACAGCATTCACTCATGTGGTAATATTTGAATGTCTGATATGCCACAGGGACTATGTTCTATATGATGATAACCCAGATGGATAAGGCCTCTCTATGTCTGGCTGAGCCACCAAAAAGTCTTAAGTCATCAACCACACTAAGCTCACATTGCTGAAAAAGGAATCCAGAGCCACTTCCCACCATTTTAAGAGGCACTGTTCTTTGGATGGGTCAGGTGAGGACATTCCTTTCAGAATAAAGTATTTCCTTGATGGAATATTATTGGAAATGCTGTATTTCCAGATGACATAGGAAATGAGCAAAGCTATTCTCAAGAGTGCAGCTCATTCATCTGTTTCAGTGAGCACACCAGTTGGCCAATAGAGAGCTGGTGTCACCTGACCAAGCGTAGGGAATGGGGACACTAGAAATCATAGGCCCAACAGTTATTGAGAAAGGATAATGTTTCACAGTGCTCACCATCAGGAAGGCACTGATTTAAATGTATTACTACTCTAGACTCTAGGAGGAGCTCCAAAGCAGAAACTCTAATGTATAAGAAGACATGAAGAGAACACTTTGGGGGGTAGACAAAGGGGGGTCTTGATTGGCTGAGAGGCACTGTGTCTGGGGAAAGAATATTCGCTTGAAATTCAAAGGAACCTGTTATGTCCTTGCCCTGTCACCTGCTAGGTATGCTTGGGGAGCTGCCTTAATTTCTGAGGTCAAATTTCCTACCAAATGAGGATGACCATTGAGATCATTAGCAACAGCAAGTCAGCAAATTCTGTTATGAATAAAACAAGCATGGAATTAAGAGGTAACATCACCATATATTTATATGTAGTATTAATAAAACTGTGACATTTCGAAAGAGCAAAGGGTTTCTCAAAAACATTATTGATAGGAAGATATATATCCCACACATATGGTATATAAATTAGTTTATATAGAATGCTATTACAATACTATAAATGGAAAGATGCACACATGAATGATTAATGACTAACTTTAGACAAAATGTTTCAAGGTGGACCAGAGACTTTGCACTTTGCTTGCCAGACCTGCAGCTTAAAACATTACTTCCTGAGGAAATGTACTTTGGTGAAAACTCACAGGGTTATTTGAAATTGACTCAAATTGACAAGGGCACTTTGGATTTTGCTTCTGAACTAGGCTTGTTCTCTAACTCATAACAGATTATTGGAACTCAGGGTTCTTCAGGTCCTAACCTAACCCAAAGAAATTGTTAAGTTGGTTGAGGAAAACTAAAGAACCAAGTGTACAGCAATAGAGTTGCAAGAAAAATTAACATTAGGCTAAAAGTCTGGCTCTTAGAGGATATGAATAGACTCATACCTGTAACAATATTTAATTTTTTTCCCTTGGAGGATGTTGACTTTTGTAAAGTGGACTCATTTAGGATACAGAAAATCTTAAAGGGATGTGTAAGGATTTTTCTTCTTCACTTTTCCTTAATGTTAGCTTTACATTACCCAATTAACTATAATATAGACAAGCATTTATTGAGCCCTTACTGTAGACCAAGTAATACTCTAGGTATTGGTATATATAATAGCAAGCAGAGTTTTTCTGTAAAGGACTAGATAGTAAGTCTTTTGGGCTTTGTGGGCCATGTAGTCCCTGTCACAACCAGTCAGCTCTGCTGTGATAGCACAAAAGAAACCATACACAACATATAAATGAAAAGGCACAGCTGTGGACCAATAAAACTTTATTTACAAAACCAGGCCTGTATTAGATCTAGACTGTAGGCTCCAATCTGTTCTTTTCCTCATGCAGCCTATACTCTAGTGATGATGGTACCTTGCTTCTGGGTATTGAAACAGACATTAGGCAAAGTACAGTTTATAATGAGGTCAGTGTATTTGAGAAAGTGACCTCTTAGCAAAGGTTTGAAGTTGGTGAGGGACTTGTATTTGGGAGAACATTCTAGAAGGAACACATACACAAAAGCCCTGAAACGGGAAGAGCTTGGGAATGTAGGTGGCTGGTCTAGAGCAAGTCAGAAGAAAACCAGTAGGAGGTGAAGGGAAGAGGACTCAGTCTGCAGGACTCTTGGCCATGGTGACTGGGCTTTCCCTCTGAGGAAGCAGACGGAGCACTAATGAAGATCACAAGTAGAAAGGTGTCCTGCTTTCATGCCAGCTTTACAGGCTTATTCTGTTGAACAGACTGTAAGGAGGCAAGAATGAAAGTGGGCCCTCTACTGAAGGATATCTCGACAATCCAGGTGAGATCTGAGGGTGACCTGGGTCAGAGTCAAAGTAGATGGTGAAGGTCTTCAGTTCTGGCTGTATTCTGAAGAGCTTAGAGGACTTTCTAGCAGGTACATATAGACAGCTAGGACAAAACTGTAAAAAATTAACTGTAATTCAACACAAGAAAAAGGGAAAGCACATTGTTTAAGTAGAAGTATACAAGTAGTCAATTGCTATTCTAGTCTTCATAATTAATACCAACATGGCAATTGAGGTAACCCAGTTCTGTTTGGTTCCTAGGACTTTCTTGTATCTATTCCAACTTATTAAAGTCAAGACTTACCTTTGCTAAGTGGTGTCTAAATATCTTCTATTCCACTGAATGAATCTGGTGTGACTCTAGGCTACCTGCTTGATTGTCTGCATCATAGAATCAGAACTATCTCTGGGTCCTCACACAGGCTTCCAGGACTCTGTGGTTGGGATCTTCAGCATTGCCCATTGGCTGCCACATTGAAGGCTTGGTCGCTAGGTTGTGGTGCTTTGGCTCGGTGTCGGGGTGCTGGGGTCTACAGGAGGTATAGCCTGGTGGATCAAGTTAGGTCATTGGGGTGTTGGTGGAGGGGTATTGGGAAACTAGCCCCTTCCTATCTCTTTCCTCCTAGCCACTTGAGATGAGCTGGCCTCTTCTCACATGTGGTCCCATCATGATGCATGGTGCCACCACAGGCCCAAAATAAGAGGGCCAATTGACTATGGACTAAAAGTTTCACTGATATAGAATCAAATAACCTTTTCCTCCTCTGAATTTACCTTGGGTGTTTTGTCACAGTGATGAGAAGCCGACTAGGACAAGTACCCTGAGTGATAGCAAGCAACAGAGGCCACAATGAGATTTTAGTGCAATGCTAGAAAGGTTACATGATATTTGTTATAATATTACCTTTTGAGCTACTATTTCTTTTTAAAATCCAGATATACAGATGTGGAAAAGCTATTCTAATAACAAAAGAAAAAACTCAACCAAATATTTCATATTATGCTTTGCATTTAAATATATGATCTTATTTTCAGAATCACACAGCATACAATAGCTAATTTCATTTTTAAAAACATGTATTTAATACTTCTGATTACAAAACTATACATGTGAGAGAATTTAAAGCACAGAATAAGTGTAAAAAGACAATCTCAAAGATTTACCATGCATTGATAATTTATCAGTCTTAAAATGGTTTCATTTCCATTTAATATTTTTATGTTTATGTACTTTAAATACAATTTCCTTTTACATAACTGGACCATCATAATATAATTTTTAAAATAGTTTTTTCTACTTAACTAGATGATACAATTATTTTGCTTTGCCCTTAGATGGTTCAACAATGTTTCATGTCAAGACAGTCTACTGCATGGATAAGGCACAGTTCATTGGACCACTCTTCCTCTGGTGGGCATCTGGCTTCTCCCTACAATCTCACTGTGTACACAATGCTATCGAGACAACTCTCACACAGAGTTGTGTGCCAGGATAATGTCATACAGATAAAAATTCTGGATCCAAGTACACAATTTTAAGGTCTGGCTCTATGTTGTCAAACTGCTCCCACCTTTAGGAGAGAATTTTATATTCCCCATAGCCATATTCAAGAATGTTTATCTCCTCTAACCTTAATACTGCCTGAAGAAATACCTGCACACTTCTCAGTGCTACACGTTGCTAACATTCACTGTGATTTGTGTTTTTCTGATTAGCAGTGAACGTTTGTCCTTCCCTTCTTTTTCTCCTGTTTCTTGCCTTATCTCTTCCTTGTGACTTTATATGTACTGCCCATAGTTCTACCTGGAATGCTGCAGAAAAAAATTTAGCTTTTCATATTGTTGATTTTATTGGTGCTTTACTGCTAACTGTTGTTAAATATTTCCAATCAACCATAGTGAAGCTACTATAGTTCCTCCTGCAATTTCATAAGCTCTTAGATGCATTTAAAAAATTTAGGTGGAGGCAAATGCAATATTACATCTCTGAAAATTTTATCAGTTCTACCTTCAAATAGGTGATGCACCTGAGGATTTCTCTTCCCAAAGCTACTGCTGACAGAAATTATCCAGAGGCAGGAAACTGAAATGTAAAGGTCACTGAAATAGAAAGTCCACATACTAATAAATTCAGGAGCTTTTTTGGGGGGTTTTGATTCTGGCTTTTCAGGGACCCGGTGAACTTGGTGCTGGGAACCTTCATGAGAAACTGCAAGACCTCCTAGGAGAGAGAAGGAAGTTCCACCAGGCAGCTAATCCCCTTGGACTACACTTCCACTCTGCACATCTTCTGCTAGGAGGCACTGAGGTGTTGGCAGCCCGCTTAGCACAATGCTACTGTTGGGAGGAAGGGGGTGCTGCCTATCACAGATGTGAAATAATCAGTTGTTTAATGACTCTGCCAAGGCAGTTTCCACACAGGCTGTGGTGTAGACCGTGCACACCAATACAACTTCTTCGGCATTGACGCCTCTCAGAATGCTTTAGTAGGAGCACATTTTCTGCAGTGACAAAAACACATACTTGGGTTTTTCCTCCCTGAGTTTCACAGCTCTTGTCTACCAGCCACTGGCAGAAGTCACCACTTCTTCAGGGAAGGGATGCTGCTTTCCAAAATCCTTTGGCAGAATCTCCTAGAGATTTGTTTTTCTGTAGCTTCCTAATTTTAGAAACAGTCTTCAAAGAAAGAAAAAAAAATATAAAACCCCTGACAAATTGATGTGAGAAGAAACTAACTCTGTAATTTCAAATTTGCTTCATGGAAAGTTTGAGTTTATCCTCTGCAACCAGTAAAACTTGAGAAGGGAATTTTTTTGGTGGGGGAAGTAAACAGAAATGTGTACTTTATTCTCATCAGAAAGTGCCACGTGACACAAATTCAAGATTTTATTAAAATCATTTGTAAGCTAAGTGAACATAACAGCTCAGTGGTGAAGGAAGACATTTAATATGGGAAAATAATGAGCTGTGTGAATAAACAGAAAGAATGAAAAGTGTTAACTGTGACATTTAAGTGGTTACATGATTTTAATTATCCTTTTGATAATAAGCACCCTTGGATGTCTACTCAAGGAACTGAAACCCGTGCCTACTATGAAATTTGCAGTTAAATTAGAGTTCTGTTTTCTGCCGTTGGCAATTTCAAGGAAACAAATGGAAATGGTTCTAACACTGTATAAAAAATCTACCACCTACCAAAACAGCTTAAATGGTAAGGTGGTAAGAACTAGACAAAGGGAGTGAAAAGAAACGTTTCTAAAAAGCCACAGAAGAGTACTGCATTTCGTTGTGAGAAAGAGCAAGAGAGGTCAGAGGAATCAGTCGCAGAAGAGTCCAGAAGCCCTGCACGTGCTGGCCCCTCATTTGTTCTTGGCTGCCAGAGGCTTCCGGCTGATCTTTTTTGATTTGTCGTTATTCTTCTTTGGGGGTTCTGGGTTTGCTTGCATGTGTCTGCCATAGAGGCTGGAAAGAGAAAGAGGAAACTGTGAGACTTATTTTCTCAGCCCAAGTTGCTACTGGTAAAACTTTAAGCAATACATTAATTTCTAGAAATATTCAATGAAGGGAAGAATGCCTTTCAAAGGCCACCTGTTTTACTATATTTTAAGAATAGAAAAGGCTGGAGGCATAGCTCGGTGGTAGAGCATTTGCCTAGCACATGTGTAAGGCCCTGGATTTGATACCTAGCACCACAAAACAAATGATTGCACTGCATGTGTGTGAACAAGTGCAATAGTGTGCAAGCTTCCTAGAATTTCCCACTCACTGGGCAAGGTGTGGAAACAGCGCAGGAAGAGGTCTTCTGATTCCTGGAACAGGTAATGCTCAGGAAGCCCTTCTACACCATATCCCATAGGCCATGAGTGTGTAAGTCCAGACGTGACACTGTCCCTTTCCCGACGAGTGAGCATCATGCCTGCCCTGGGGGCCCGGGAGCGGGCTAATGTGACAAAGAGCAATGGGGTCCGAGTCTGCACCGGCTGCTCACCCGTGATTGATGGTGGAGGGACGGTGGCCACACATCAATGCCACATTAATAAGTGCCGCTGATTAAATGTTGACAAAGTGCCCTACAATTACAGTGGCGAGAGGAGCCGGCTCCACGGCTGAGGGGATTAACTGAGCGCCAGATAGTAATTAATCCATAATTTATGAGTAATTCTGATTAAACTAAATTAAAAGCCACCCTAAAATAAATACAGCTTAACCTTAACTCCCCTTATTGATGTAACTGTGTCTTCCAGAGAGCATGACGCGTGTCTTGGCTCTCAATTTCTCCAAGGAGAGGCACAAGCCAACTGTCGCCTGCAGCTGGCTTGCACCAATGGGATGTGGGCACAGAGACTGGCCTGGTGTGCACACTGGTTCTAAGTGTCCCTCAAGGAATGCGCTGCACTCTTGACACTGGTACCTCGTGGCTACACAGTGTGGTACTTTCAGCATGTACTGGTGCTCTGGAGGACGCTGATCCTGGCTGGCAGGCTGGAGGGACACTTGGCACATGGAGTTGACTGTAACCATATGCTGAGGGAAGGAAGCAGCCCATGGTTTTGGTAGGTCATGCTGTACGGTTTTCTATGCTATCTTCTAAGCATCTCTTTGGAAGTGTACCCACAGGGCCCCAGAGGTGAGAATGCAGACTTTGGAGATGGCGGGAGATAGGAGCCTGAGGGGAGTCTCTGGCTAGGTCCCGGGCTGCTCTGTGGCTAAAGGGGAGGGTCGTCTGTTCTCCTCCATCTTGTGCTGGGGGGTAACATGAGAGCTCACACATAGGGCTTTTAAACCCTATAGAAGTCATCAGTTTGCAGAGCTTTGTGCCACATAATGGAGAGAATGGCTCAGTTCTTCCCAGGCTGGCGGTTCTCACTTGGCAGCCACAGCACAGCCACCTCCTTCTCCGACAGAACCTGCCTTCTAGGAAAATACATCTTTAGATGTACACAGTGTCCTTCTACCATGTTTAAAAGAGGGTCTCAGATGCGATGAAGACCACGCCATGGACACCTTAGGGCCCTGGGGCTCTAGTAAGAAATCTCTGCTTTAGGCGGAGAGAAAAGCAAGTCCTATGTTCCCCTGAACGCCACACTCACCTCCCAGAGCTGTCCATTTGTACTCCTCAGCACCTGGGAGTGTGCGACCTTACATGGCCAAAGGACCTGGATGTCCCGGAGTCAGGAGCTCGCGACAGGAAGCTCGTCCTGCCCTGTCCAACTGGGCCCAATCCAGCACCCCTCCTTCCCAGTGTCTCTCAGATAAACCGAGGTGGGGAAGAAACCCCGGGCTCAAGTGGAGCCATCTGTGCTGTTCCTCTCCTTGATCAACACCCTGTTTCTCTGAGCACCCTCTGACCCTCTCCTCCTAGGGTGCAGCTCTACGGCTCCAGGTTCCAGGTGCAGTGTGACTTCCCAGGGACCTGTCTATACCCAGGCACATGGTGAAGGACTCATCATGCTGTCCTGTGCTTTCACCCAGCGCAGTAGCTGCAGCCACACAGCCACTTACAGTTTCTTTTATCTCTTTCCTCTACCTTCTCATCTCTTATTATAAGAAAGGAAAAATAGACAATGTCAAACTTGAAGGCTCATAAAACCTACAGCAATACAATGTCATAGTTCAGGCACCTGGATACTTGGAAACTCAGGTGCTAGGAGAGAGGGTCCTGACAGCAGTAAAAGGTCAGGGTTGGCAGAAGCTGCAGCCGCTGAGGCCTGACCTATGTCACATCCCAGAGGGGTGAGGAGCCAGGCTGGGCAGGGAGCTTCCCGATGTTTCAGATCCTGCCTTTTATATTCAGACCCGATGGTGTGTGTCTGGATTTCCTGGGGCTGCCCAGCAAGACACCCAATGGGCCAGGCCAAGCGCCAATCGCTGACACTTGGAAATACAAGTTCTGACGCTTGTGGTGCTGCCTCTGGGCAAATGTTTAGCAACTCTCCCCCCCCCCCCCACGCTTCAGTCTCCTCTTCTGTCAGAAAGGGTGTTGTTTTCTTTGCAATGTGGTCTTGTAGGCTCAGTACAGTGGCAAGTCTATTAGAAACAGCCACTGGCTACTCAGGCTTTTGAAAGGAAGGACTGATGTGGTTAAATACTCAGGGTAATTAAGTAACGGTAATTACATGATTACCTTATTTCTCTAAGGCTTTATCCTCTGAGAAAGAACAGGGTATTTTCCATCAATGTTAAATCCCCAAACACCACTGGAAGAAAGGTTTTCATCCTCTTTGAAGCGAGCAACTCAGGCTGACCTAGCTACATCCACTGTCCCACTTCATCAGTGAGTCAGCGGCAGGGCGGGAGGACATGGGGTCCACTGTGACATCCTTTAACACCACCAGCTGTGTGGGCAGATGAGAGTCAGCCTTTTCACAGGCAGCCAGTCCCACTGGGGACCAGGCTGGCCGGGGCAGAACCAGATGCATCTGAGGGTCCAAAGACTTGGGTTCCATCTACCTGGAATCAGCCATAAGGCCTCCGCGTGGTAAAGAAGTGTGGCAGGCAGATCCATGACTTCCAGAGAGGGCCACATCCTCACCCCCAAGGCCCATGAACTTGGCATTTTGTATGGCCCAAGAAAGGGGGAATAAGTTGATTATGAGCTGGAAAGATAATCCTGAGCTTTATGGTGAACGAACTGCCATCAAAAAGCACTCTTATCCAGCACTGTGGAAGGCTGAGGCAGGAGGATTGAAAGTTCAAACCTATTCTGGACAACTCAGACCCTGTCTCAAAGTAAAATAAATAAATAAATAAACACAAAGGGCTGAGACTGTAGCTTCGTGGAAAGGCTTTCCTTTCCATTTCTAATACCCAAAAAGAAAAATATAAATGAAAGGCTTTTGTAAGAAAGAGGAAGGCTGCTGCCTAAAGATGAAGGGAGGGAGCACCAAGCAGTGCGGGCAGACTCTGAAGCGGGGGAGGGAAAGACAGACACACATTCTTCCCTGGCATCTCCAGAGGGATGCAGTGTGAACTGGCCCTGATTCCAGCCTTCCGGTGTCCGGAACCGTGAGACATCACATTCTTTGCTTTCAGCCACTCAGTCCCCAAGTCTGAGGTGATGGGCGGCAGGAGTGACCTGGGTGGGCCTCTGTGGCCTGGGGCGCGGTGGCAGAAGCACGAGGGTTCTGCTCCCTTGCACGATCAGCAACAGTCAGCTCTCGGGCAGCAGAGGCCTGAGGGGAGACGCTCAGGAACCAAGTTTCCGGAAAAGCAAGGTGGCCCCTGAAGGCAGAATGGTGTACTCAAACTGGCCTCCGTGATGGACGGGGCAGTCCTTGCCCTCCATTTGCTGATGGTACTGACTGGTGTTCCGTGTTCTGACTTTGCTTGGATTTCCTTTATGGAGGACACCGTGTGACATGGACAGGGAGTCAACTCCCCCGGGAGGCCTGCTCTCACCTGGCTGGCAGTCTTAAGGTATTCAAGCAGCAGAGAACATGGGAAGTAACGTGATCTGTAGAGCTCACAACCGCAGGGGTGCATTCTGTCTTCCTGATCACCCACCTGCTTCCTCTGCGGACGTGCACTTTCCCTTCAGGGCTTGCACAGTCCCCTTCCCCTCTCAGTCTGTCCTTCCCAATCCCTGCACTTGGGCAAAGCTGAACCGTCTGTGGCTCAGCTCCTGCGACCCTCCCTTCCCGGACAGCGCCTGTCTCACAGGGGCCACTCCACGACCACGGATTCCCGGAGAAGAGGCCCGGCTCTGCTCGCTCCTCTTTACCCTGAGTCAGGATGCAGTGTGGCCCTGGGAACGCCACCCACTTGCCACAATCTGAAGCCCTCATCTGCTAAGTGAGGGCAGAAATGGGCAGTGTGGGAAAAGATGAAATTAGCCACAGGCACGGCCGTGCCCATGTGGGCACACACTAGATGCTCCAGAATGACAGCAGCTGCCTGTGACCACTTATGGACCCCGTGATGCCAGCCACCGGCAGGCTACTTTCATGCCACACATGCTGTGGCATGGAACCTGCACTGTGACCACGTGTTTCTGGGCCAGGACCCCGGTAGAAGGGCTCTGGCAGGCACTGCCAACTGGCTATGCTGCACTGAGAGCTGACAAAGGGGCCTGGGTTCAAGGGACCCTGAGAAGCTGCAGCCACTGGTAGGTGACTTTTGCGCAGGGCCCTAGAAACTTTTTTCTCCTGAAATCTGAGGTTGCTAGAGGATAATTGGGAGATGATTATGGAATGGGAAAAGCCAACAAAGAGCACTTCAAAGTGACAGGAAAGGATGCTGTACTCTCAGGAGTCTGATGAACAGGTTGCTGCCGCCAAGGGCGATTTCAAAGGCGAGGTGCCAGTGGGTGCTCGCTGCTGGGGACAGGGAGCCGGGCCCCTCTGCTTGCAAAGGCCCTCATTCTGGCCGTGACAGCCAAGAGCACCGCTGGAGACCCCCTGCTGAAGACCATCCTTAGAGGAACCATTACAAAATGACTGTGGCTTGCCTGGGTCACCAGCAGATCTCTTTAGAGGTGTGTTATTAAAGGAGTTACTGGACGGCTGCCTGAAGCTCTGAGCCCCTCGCCACCACTGGCGGTTATGTCAAAAACCCCACACAGTGGAAGAAAATCTCAGCCTGCCATGGTCTGAGTTGATTCAGCCAACAGAATATGTATTAAGCTTTGTGATATGTATGTTTTACAGTTGCTGATTATGTGCATTTTATGTACTGTGGGCACCTGTTTTGGAAAAATCCACGAGTTTCACTGTTTCTGCTGGATGTTGTCTCTGGCACTGGCCCTCCCTCTTTTTCTGCTGTAGCAGTGCAGACGCTCATGGGGATCCCCTCTCCTCGAGGACTTCCTCTCTCGTGCACAGGGCATTGTGCTCGCTCTTCCTATCTCCCCGGAGACCTCTTCAGATCTTGTGTCCCTGTTTTGGTCTCTGTACCCAATTCACAGGGAAGATCCTCTGATTTTATAGCTTCAGTGAATTTCTGAGCAGCCACTCTAAGTCACCGTCCTCTTCAGTCCACCTGGAGGCTCAGCATGAAACCCAGGACAGCAGGTGAGATGCCCCTCTCCCAGCATCTTCCACGTCTCCAGACCGGCAGGACCAAATGCCAGCATCAAGATTCTGACATCTGCCTTTATCTGCTTGCTGTATTAGTCAAGTCTGACAGACGTTTACCGTCTGTAGAAGCAATTCCTAGGCTGGCATCATGGAACGATTGGAAACTCTGGGCAAAGCCGTGTGTGTACACTGCGGCTGTGGCTTTCACTGGCTTTTCAAAAGACTCCTAACTCAGGGAGTCACTTAGTCTCTCTATGGGATCCTTGGTCTTTTTCACTGCTCTGTAATCCCCACTCCTTGTCTGCTTTCACAAAGCATTATGGGACTTGTCAGCATCTCCCCATTAAGTCCTCGATGTTATATAAAGCAATGCCTGCCCTTGGCTCATTATTTCGCATCACCAGCAGACTACCTAGGAGATAGGACAGCAGCTGCACTATGACTACTACTACTCAACTGTTACTCACTGCCACAGCGACCCAGTGAGGTTGGTTCTCCTAGCATCTTCCTTTGTCAAATGAGGAAACTGGTGCTTCATGGCTTCAGGCCTGGGTTGAACCCAGACAATAGCTCCAAAGTTGAAACGACTAAGTTACCTTGTCAGGCATCTTCCTCGGCTACCTGTCTTGCTTTCTCGGGAAGACTACCATTTTCTTGAGAGTGGAGAGTACAGGCTTCATTTCTTTTGTATTCCGTACATTCAAGGCACTGCTAGGAACACATTGTGTGTGATGTAAATATTGTGTTTCTGAATGCCAGGTACGTGAGAGGTACAATATGCTGTTCTGAAGTCATTTGTTCATGTCATATGCCTCCCTACTGTTGTTTTTGGAGTTTCCATGGAAAGTCCTTCTACAGACTAAGAAAAGAACCATTTTAAAACCTGAGTAGATGGCTAGCAGAAGTAATGGAGAGAAATAATTCTGCTTATAATCTGTAATCTTATGGTAGGATGCTAAATTTAGAATCTCTACAAATAAACCTGTGGACAAAGTACGAAGGCACATTATTAATAAGAATTTACAGAATCTTTATCCTAACTAGTAGCGATGTGGGGCTGGTGACAGAATCTTAGCACATAAATTGCTGAGTCTTAAAGAAAAAAATTAGCTATCCTGATTTTATGAGGAGCCTCATTAATTTAAAAGGCAATGTTTTTTTTTTTTTTTTTTTTTTAGATCAGAGTTCTGAGAGACAGGCCCATGCAATTCACTCATGGTGCCGTGGGTCTGCCACAGTCTTTTCCATTATAGTCCTCACTGTTCTTGGTTTTCAACAGACAGGGCAAAATACAAAAATACACATGCAATTGGAGTCTAAAAAAACAGCCAAAAGGAATGTGTAGCTGGCTGACCACAGTACCCAGCTGCATAAAAATATAAAATATAAGGCAGTTTTAAAAACATGGTATAACTCCAGACCTGCTCACTGCCTGGCAAGAGAGGAGAAATGAGAATTCTGGTAGAGCAAAACTAACAGTATCGTCCACAAAAGATGCTGATTAAACTTCATCAACCTGTCTACTTTAATGATGCTCTTACTTAATAAAAATTCCCCAAGCAATTGCGAGGATATTAGGGAAGGTCTTTGGGTACGTGTCAGAGGTCTGAGCTGTCAGCGGCAGGCATGCAGGTCAGGAGGCATCTCCCTGGGGAGGAAGCGAATCCAGCTTCCACCCAGTGCATGCTGAGAAAAATCAATAACTGCAACTTGCTTCCCTGCTTAAGCATTTAAGAAAATAGGTAATCCTTTTAAATTAAACTGCAAAGTGCTAAATGTTGCAATTTCCAGAATAAACTCAAAGGCAAAGGGAAGTAAGTCCAAGGACACCAGTAAGTTTCTCAAACAGGCTACTTTCCTGATAGAGTTTGGAAATGGCATGAATATATATTATGGAAGAATTATTTTGGGAAATGGCATTTGTGGAGATTAAAAGGAGACGTTAGGTGGTAAAGGTTTATGTTTGCAATACATGTGCAGATTCACAAATATGAGAAAGGAAGCAAGGAATTATTTATTTATAGACAATTAACCCCATTACCAATTATTCTTAAAAACCACAACTATAGAAATATGACTAATAAATGGAGTTACAAAATAATTTTCTAATTGACCTTTTAACATGCAAAGCTGGATACAACCCTATATTATCAAAGATTATGTTTTCTCCATATGCCAATACAGAACCAGAAGTTTACAGAAGAGATGAATATAGCTGGGGGAGACTGAGGCATCACTTGAAAACATGAATATAAAGGAAATTAAGACTGTCCTCTGTACATTAAATGACAAAAATAGTGCAAATGGATCAGATCCGAAGCATGACAAGTCACCCAGAGTAACACAGTATGTTTCCCAGGCCGGCAGGTGTAGCCTGAGAGACCAAAGCTGGATGGGGAATCCATCTATCAGAGGGCAGCTTGTCAACAACTGAAATGCAGGGCAAGGAAAGGCGGTGGAGCAGCAGTCTGTGGGGCTGGCGTGCACTCCCCTCAGGGTGGTGTCTACAAGACAGGCGCCAGTCCTATCTGCAAATGCTGGCTGCATGGTCCACCCTCTGGCCAGCTCGTCTTCGCCTACACCACTAGCCTCCGTCACACCCCAAGCCCTCACCCACTTCTGAGATGGCCCCTGCTCCTCCTGGGCTTCTTCTCAAGGTCTCCCGGAACTGGGCCCCATCACCATCCCCACTTTACAGATGGAGAAATAGAGACACCAACATTTTAACCACCATGGTCAGGAATGTGGCTGCTGGCCGGGCCCGTGTCATGTGGCCTGTGGCTCAGCCTCCAGCCCCTGGGATGTACTATCCCCTGGACAGAGCACTAGGCCTGGGACCTCAGCTCCAGCAGCTGGAGAAGGAAAGGTCTTCCCTTCTCAACTTGAATGAGGAACGACGGGAATGCGCTGGCCCCTGTCTCGGCCAGGTGCAGCAGGAATCTGCCTGGGACAGAAACCAGCATGAAGGACTGAGAGACGGAGAGTGTGCAAACGGTGACACTGCCTGGACCCTTCTATCATGACGTGTCTGGAGTCGGTGGACTGGATTATTGTTATGAGACTCCCGTGTTCCCTGCAATCAAAGGAATGCTGAGTGCTATTTCAAATGTGAATTCTCCCACTCATCTTCTATGTCCACATCTCTGACCAAATTCATCTCCTTGACATCAAGTCACAGTAATTATTCTGTTTATTAATTACTACTGTTTCCTACCTTCCCTAGAAGAGCAGGACCCCTGTCCGTCTTCTTCAGTGTCCTCTTCGCCACCATGTTATGAACATACTGTAGCCATTTGTTAATGGAATGAACACATGTATCTCTGCATTTACTCGGATGCACTGAAGGAATTAACTGTGTGTGTAACTTGTCAGCTGGGTTGCCAGTGCCTCTGGTACAAGGACAGCATGGAGATCACTTTTGATTTTCTAAATTCAGTGCTTGGCACACAACAGGTACCCAACACACATGGACTCAATGAGAATTTGAGCTAAGGAACATCACTTGGTGTCCTTGATTCTAACTTCCCTGGTGACTGTCACTGTTGTCCCACTGAAAACTGTTCACTGAATGTGCACCGTGCAGGGCAAGGTGAGGTGTTGGGGTCAGTTATCATCTTTTGCAAATTCCTGGTTCCTATAGCACTTAAGTTTTTTTTTTCTTTTTTTTTTTTTGAGATAGGGTCTCCCTTTGTAGTTCAGGCTGGCCCTGAGCTCACTATGTAGCCTAGGCAAGCTTGGAACTCAGCAAACCTCCTGTCTCTGCCTCCTGCATGGCATGCTGGGATTACGGGCGTGAGCCACCATGCCCGGCACTGTGGTATGTGGTATTGATTGCTGGTGGGCGTGAGCCACCACACCCAGCACTGTGGTATGTGGTATTGATTGCTGGTGGGCGTGAGTCTCCACGCCCAGCATTGTATGTGGTTACGGGGGATGGAACTCAGGGCCTTGTGCTTGCGAGGCAGGCAGCAGAATCTCTGGCCCTAAAAAATTTTTTTACAGTGTCTCTATATAGTTCTGGCTGGTTCTGAACTCACTACATAACTCAGGCTGGCACTGAATTTATGGTCATGCTCCTGCCTCAGCCTCCTGAGTGTGTGCTACGCCCGGCCCAACCTCATTTCCTTACTCAGTTTCCTCAGTATGTTACAGTTTTCAGTGCATACTAGTTGTGTCTATGGTTAGTAAGAACTAGGAAAAAGAGAATAATTCCTTCATAGAAACATCACAAAAGTGGTGATCTCTTTCCCTTTGCTTTGGGCACACATCAAAAATGGGAACAAACTTTTCCACTCACAAAAGAGTCTTCTTTCTGCTGTACAAGGTTCCTTCGTGAGCAGCTCAGCAAGGGTCCTGACCTGCAGAGTCATCGAGGCAGCCGGCACAAAGGCAGCGTGTGCAGCACTCAGCACACACTTGGGCTGCACAGGAAGCTCCTGTGCACTTTTCCCTGTTAGCCATGTCAGGTTGACGCATCAGGGCAGACATGTGTACTGTGACTGTAGATGTCAATGACACCACCACTGCAGATCAGCGGCCTCATAACTAGGACATTAGTGTGTGGAAAGAAGCCTTTGCTTTCTCTTTCTTGTGCTTCTAAGCTAAGGGAAAATGGCAACACTGCCAGCACTGCCGTCATCACTTCTGGGTCTCTTTCTCCTCTTTGTGGCCACTGGTGTGGACTCTGCTCATGATGGTGTCCTTTCCTTTGGTTTCTCACCTTCCTGCCACTTGACCATAGCAGGTAACACACAGACACTCCAACAGAAGGCTAGACACCTCATTCACAGAGGCACAAGGCTATTGGTGTCTGAGGCCAGGGCTACAAACCCCAACTGGGGATTTGGAAAGTTCTGAAAGTAAACCATTAATTGCATGTGTTGTTTCTCCAAAGAGGAAAAGAGAACTTTGGGTTTGCAAGGGGATAGAATCTACTGAGCATGTGGGATGCCACATACCCTGTCAGCCCAGAGCAGACACCACAAAATGACAGGGGCTCTGTGGGACTCTGCCCAGAGCCCACCCAAAAGCACTGTGCACATGAGCTCTGGCAGGTAGCTGGGCAGCCAAGTGGAGCTTACATACACTCCGCCTCTGAAACCTGCAGGGCTCTGCAGTGACTTGAGCTCATGGGGTTCGCACCTCTGGGCTCCCCCTGTGCTCTGCTCAGGATAGGTCACAGTGCCTGAGACTGGACACAGCACTGTATGACTTTTCCCTTCCGCTATTCAAGGATTTCTGGTGAGGTCAGTCACATCCTTCATGCACAGCAAAGATAAAAGCAAAACACCCAGAACAGGTTTGGGAAGCAAATCCTGAAAACCGCCAGCTGCCTTCTGTCTGCATGGGACTTTATCCATGGGGTCCTCCCTAGGGGAAAAAGCAGCAACAGGCACCTGGCACATTTTGCTGTATCCCTGTCAAAGCCACATTCCCATTATGCCATCTCTGCGACAGGGCAGATGGGTCAATCTGTGCTCTTCCTCTACTAGAGTCCAATCTCTGACATGCTGAGCAGAGACATGAAGAAGGAGAGAAGCCTTTAGGGCACAAGGGGATGTCACCGCCTATCACACGAATGATACAGAAGATACCTGTGGTAGCTCAGTGTTTGGATCCCACTTCCCTTTTAGTTTTAGTTGCCATATTTTGAGTCTTAGGGAAAAACTAATTTTTTAAATAAAATTTGAGACAGAGTCTTGGTAAACTGCTAAACAGTCCTGGATGGGCTCAAATGTGGGACTCTCTTGTATCAGCCTCCAGAGTTTGGTGATTAATGGCCCAGCTTCTTTGTGTTTTTCAGATTGAGAGCAATTCTGGTCTCTTACACAAAGGTTAAAACTAAGGTGTGTGGTTTAGGTTTTGTTGTTTCATAAGATCAGTGAGGTGATTGTATCCACAGCAAAGAACCTGAGTGGGACCCTGGGGGACTCCAAAGAAAGCCTGACATTCTAGGCATGAGCTCTCCGTGACAAGTACCCCCAAGAGCCAAAACTATGGCTGTAGGTGGGGAGGGAAGTGAAAAGCTTATCACAACAGTACTTTGCATCCAAGAATCTCTAGTGTTTTATCGAAGAATCTCACCCACAAAACACCCCTTCAAGGTGCTAGAACATTCCAAATGCAGATAGAGAAAGTGAGGTGGAAATAAAGTGTGAACGTGAGGCCAGGGAAACAGGGTGGGTGGGGAGCTCCTGCCTGGACCGGAACGGTGACACCGTGGATGCAAGATCCTGCAGGGAAAGACATGATGACTCCCGAATATCAACAGACTTGGACCTGGTCTCCTTAGGGAGTGGGAGAATGAGTGCATGAGAGAGGAAGGAGGGAAGGAGGGAGGGAGGGAGGGAGGGAGGGAGGGAGAGGACTCCTGTCTCTTTAAGCTCAGTCACTTCGTGGAAATCAATACACAGCAGGACGTCAGAGATTGTTCTGAAACTCATCTGTAATTCTGGGCAGCTGGGAAAGCTTGGGCAAGTTACCCAGCCTCTCTGAAAATTCTCTCTCCTCTGCAAAGCATGACTGATAGTAACAAGACAGACCTCCTTGGGTGGTTTTAAGGAGGAAATAACGGAGTGCTTGGCAGGCACCAAACAGGTGCTCAACACACTATGGCCACTGCACACTGTACTCAGAGCCACAGCTGCCCATTCCATACTTGGGTGAAGCCACACAATTATGAAATGCCTTATGGTTGTCTGCCCAGAGTTTTACACAAAATATAGTTTCTTTCCAAAGAGATATTTTTAAAAAATGATGTATTACGTACGCTGGAGGAAAACAGCAAATGGCAGAGAACATAAGGAGAGTCATTGGATATGAAACTACCAACAAGTTTAGTCACTTTCTGAGCCGGGTAGCCCCTGAGTGATAACACAGAATCCTGGGAGTCCACAGGGAGCATCTTCAGGAAGGAGGCTGGGATTCTGCTCTGTCCAGGGTCCTGAATGGGCTGCTGGCCAGCACAGATGGGAAAATGAGGAAGGGCTGGGAGTAGCTCAGTCCTCACCAGCACCAGTGCCGGCTCTCCCATTCACAGGCTAAGCTGTTCTTGAATCTATTCAGATGGGAAACGCGTTACATAAGAGTCAATAATCTTTATGGTAACTCTGCAGTGAAAGTGTCATTTGTTGTAATGAACACTGATCATAAGTTAAGCCCCTAGCTACTCTTGCTGTTATTTTTCATTATACTGTTCCTTGCTCTGTTATATTTCAGGAGTACTGAGGGAATTCATCCAACTATGTTTGCTAGTCAGCGCTTCGTTACTCAGATTAGATTCTGCTAAGATGCAATGGAGCAATTTGCAAACACACTGATTCTTAAGGAAATGCATCAGACGCTGGTTATATGTTCTCTTTGCTGATGCCAGCGGGCAACCTTCCCCTTCCCTTTTCCCTCTGATTACATGTCCCCCTTAATTTGCTATTTTCCTCTCTACTTATCTTCCACTCCATTCACAGTATGGTTCTCCAGGCCCAAATCCTAGAGCACATTAACAACACATTTTTTTTTTTTTTGCCTATAGTAATAACTCTTTGTTCAGCTCAGTACCCAGATGTTTCCACATCATCATCACCTCTCTTACAGCTCTCCTTTGCAAACACCACACTGCTTATGTTACAATCGTGTTTCCCCCACCCCTCAGCTGCTTTAACGGACAGTAACTCCAAAAAGCATGGCAGTGAGGAAACGCTGGAATGCTTCCATTTTTTAAAAAAGCCAATATGAAAAATTCATTTTGCATGTTGTGTATGAAGCATGGGAGTGGAATTTCCATATGCCTCTGCTTCATGCTCTTGGAACTGCTCATCAGTGGGCTGTGAGTCCCCAGAGAGAAGGCGTCACAGCCAGCACAGAGGCCTGGAGACCTCGTGGGTTTGTGCCAAGCACCAGTCCTCTGGCAGAAACTTTAGTGGGCACTAGTGATTTCCCTGGGAAGGGGTTCAGCCACAACCCATTGGCTACTGGGCCTCTGAAGCGAGCACTTTTCATTAAGCTATTAGCTTTGGTTGTTTGCCATAGCACCAGGAGAAGAAATAGGTGCCTACAGGTATCATAGGCCTGGACGTGCCACTCTGGGTACCTCTGGGGACGGAGTTGGCTGAGAATGATGTAGCTTATGGGGAAATGTATTCAGGCAGGCGCATCGCAGTGATACCGTTTTCTCTGTTTCTATGCTTTCCTCCTGATATAGGTCAGAAAAGAGCTGAGAAGAAGTTTTTATTAAAATGTCTAAAGCTCTTTAAAAGCTCTTCTTTTCCAGACATGACATGGTGCTGTGGTGAGATGGGTGGGGAGAGAACATGTATGGTAAGAATTCAAGAAACAGTCTCACCCGCAGGCACCTTCCCTCGGAGTTTGGGGTCATGGAGAAAAATTTCCAGGCTTGATTCTGGGTGTTTGCATGAGACTGAGCACAGAATCAATGTTCGAAAAAAGCAGTGAGTTCAACATAAGGGTAAGGAAGGCAGTTTTGATAATGTTATGATGAACTACATGCACCTAACTTAGGAACAAGGACATAAAAGATACAGTGTCCTTGTACTTAAGGGAAATGAGTGTGCTGAGCAGTGAAAGCTCTGATATCTCAATTTCAAATCAGGTCTAATCTATGAGGATTAAATGTCAGGTACTTGTGAGTTCTTTCCTGAAAAGGATATCCGCTTTGCATAATATTCACCATAATCTTCAAACTTACAACGCAATTATTATGGAACAGTAGGAAATTAAAAATGAATGGAAAGACATGGAAAGGTATTAAAACAGCAGCACTTGGGATGATAGGTCGTTGACAAATGCTCTACGCCTCTGCTAACACAAGTGACCGCTCGCTATGCTTTATCTCATAGTTCTGTCAACTTGGTTCCAGCTCCCAGTCCTCCAGGAAAAGACTAGATTGTGACGTGCTCCACTATCAACTTTCCTCTGTGGCGGCAGCAGGAACAAATGCTGTGACTGAGTGAGCTGGGTGAGGCTCCCACTGCATCTTTTGTTTTGTCCCCTGGCAAGAAGGTTGCTTCTCATCCCAGAGATATCTGTGCTAAAACAGGAGCTGAGGACTCAGCCCAGTGGTAGACAAGAGTGCCTGTCTAGCATGTGCAAGGGCCTGGGTTGGATCCCCAGCACAGCGAAGAAGTGAAACAAAGAGAAAAGAAAACAGCACAACTGAAGTAGCACGTCGCCCAACTGCCCTACTTTCCTTGAGTGTGTGTTTTGGCTGGGTACTTCCAGGGAGTGGCCTGCCTGTTTCCTGGGAAATGATGAGTCAGCCCTTGGCTCAAAGGTACAGCAAAGCAACTCTGGAAGACTGCGGAGCCCAGACATCCCAACTCGTATGCGTTTGTACTCGTACAGAATACAGACATGTCTTAGAATTACAGGGGGAAAAAACTGACAGTAGCATTGATTATATTTTCTCTCACTATTAACTTTCAAATTTTATTTAAAAACAATGAGAAATTTATTCTGATCCATTAAGAATTCAAAAAAGGTCAAAAGAAAACTGCCCAAAGTAAGTCACTTAAGCATAACTTCTAGTAGTGTTTTTGTAAATTTTCTTCAAATTTTTACCCCACATACTTTCATAATCACAGTGTGCCAACAGGCTTAACATTTATCCAGGGACAGATTGCTTTCAAATTCTATTTTAACAGAACAGTAACTGTGGCAGTGTGGCTACAGACAAGTTACTTAACTTTGCTTTAGTTTTTCTAACATCATTGGACTTCGGTGACAATTATAAGACAGAATATGTTGAAAGCAAGTAGTGACTCACGGGACGTAGTCTTTATGAGAGTAAAGGGCAGGTAGTACATGAGACAATTTATCACTGGGTCTCTCTCACGGGAATCACACCTGTACATAAACCAGAAACATACAGAAAGGGTCAGGAAGTCCCAGTCTTTCTGATGCACTAACTCATTCTCCTCTACAGCGAGGGGTAGTGGGGCTCAGAAGAGCTGAGCACAGACCAGAAGCACTCTTGTGTTAGGGAAAGTGGAGCAACAAGCCATTTTAAAAGAAAGCTAAAAAATGTTTCAAAGATTATGGTTTATGTACTTTAAATTTGGATACCTGACAAAGTAACAACTTAGGATCAATAATAAAAACAAAGTACCAACAACACAGGGACTGAACTATAACACAGCAATTCTAAACCAGCACAGTGCTGCCCCTGCCCTGTATGTCTCAGTGATATTTTATGGAGTTGTTCCCCTGGGGTGTGAGTAGAGCCAGGGGTGCTGCTACGCATCCTACAGTGAGCACGGCAGTCTCCACCACAGGGAGGCCTCTTTGCAGGTTATGGCTTGGATGTGCCTTGTTCCCTCCAAAACTCACGCTGAGCTTTAATCCCCATTGTTACATATTAAGAGGTGGGACCTGTGAGAGCTGATCAGGACTCTGCCCTTGTGATTGATTAATCCATTTGTGTGATTAATGGATTAGTGGGCTCTATGGAAAGGGGGGCCGCTCCAAAACTGGTTTGATAAGGTCTCTCACCTGTGATATTCCCTACTCAGCCCCTCAACCTCAGACAGGAACTGTGAGCCAAAATAAACCTCTTTCCTTTATAATGTACCTAGTCTGCAGTTCTGTGGTATAGCAATAGAAAACAGATTAAAAACAGGCCCCCAGTAGTAGTTGTGAGGCTGAAATATGAGGTATAAGTAGTAGAATTCAGCCTGAGGTTCTCTGTATATTAAAACTAGGGAAACATGGCTCTATATCCTTCATGCTGCCACAATCCTGGTCATACAGCATCACCCTCTTCAGCTTCCCAGAGACACTCTGCATGATGACTTCATGGTGCTGATGTACATGTCTGTCATCACCAGGAAAGTATTTTCACTATGGGCAGGCGAGACTGGTTTATCATTTTGAATACAGCCATAAAGTTTCTTTGGAAAATACATTTTGGTATGTGAGCTGTCTTAAGGAAAAGTATTATAAAGATACAGGTAAGGGGTGGGGATTTAGCTCAATGGTTCTGGCTCTGCCTTGCAAGCACAAGGTCCCTAGTTTGATCCCCAGCAACCACATACAACAATACCAGGCATGGTGACTCATGCCCATCAGCAATCAGTACCACAATGCTGGGTGTGGTGACTCACACCTGTAATCCCAGCACTCAGGAGGCAGAGGCAGGAGGATTGCTGTAAGTTAGAGGCTTGCCTGGGGCTACATAGTGAGCTCAGGGCCAGCCTGAATTATTAAGTAAGACCCTGTCTCAAAAAAAAGAAGGGAAGGGGAGGGGA
>PVIC010021553.1:0-28496 GCA_004025085.1 Thryonomys swinderianus
CACATTAGGGGATATGATACTATCAATTAATTTCATAGATGAGGAAGCTGACTTTAATTTGCTAACTTTCATACACTTAGAATTTGGATGTCTGTATGACTCTAAAACTCATGCTTTTGAAATTAAAGATGCCGACATTACTAAATATTTAACACATATTTTAAGAACTGCATTTGGATTACACTCCGCCTGGGGAAACTAAGTAGTAAAAGAAAAAACAGAGAAGATGGTGTATTAAGTAGCATCATGTCATTTATTCTGTTTTTAGTTTTTCAAAATTGTATAAACTATTATGACTTTACTGAGGAGATACAAAAATCCCCCATATCCTTTATAGGATCACTTGAACAAATTAAAGCTTGTATTACAATACAAAAGTTTCTAACTGGTTGATTGAAACTTTTTACTAAAAAGTATTTTATCCTTTATAGAAATGATCTTACACAGTTTCTTTGTATATACAAATATTAAGAATAACTCTTTAAAAGTAAATAATCATACCTTTGCAAAGAGCAAATTAAGCTGCTTCCCTGATCCGTGGTACCCGCCCTGGGAAAGGAACAGTTTAACCTGTTCTTGAACCTGCTCTTCATCTAAGTGCCAGCAATTTTCATCATCTATACTAGCACCTGCTGTTGGATCAGGAGCACCTAGAAACAGAAAGAAGAAAGTAACACATGTGCTAGATAAAAACACTGTGTCAAATGGATTCTGGACACAAACTAGAAAATAATTAAGATTCTCTATGTTTAAATATTTTAAAATACAATCTCAATTTCAGTTACACACACAATTTTATGACTGAAAATAAGCAGTAAAATCACTTATTTATTTCCAAGACTTTCCAGGTTTTTGCCATGCCAAAGATTACTCTAGAACTAAAATATTTCCATTTTTAAACCAAAAACTTGTTTTTAGAGATGTATGTATAAGTCTTTTATTTTTTTTTATTTTTATTTTTTTTTTTTTTTGAGACAGGGTCTCGCTTTGTAGTTCAGGCTGGCTCTGAGCTCACTATGGTGCCCAGGCAAGCCTCGAACTCAGCAATCCTCCTGTCTCTGCCTCCCGAGTGCTGGGATTACGGGCGTGAGCCACCACGCCCGGCTATAAATCTTTTATTTTAAAGAATGCAAATGTCTGAAGAAGTCTTATAAAATGTTTGGGTAGGGCTGTAGCTCAGTGGTGACATCACCTGCCTGGCAAGTGCAAGGTTCTTAGTTTGATCCCCAGTTCCAGAAAAATGAATGAATGAATGAATGAATGAATGAATGAATGAATGAATGAATGAATGAAATTTATGGAGTTTTACAGTGAGGACATGCCAGAATTTTTTTCAAAGAAATCAGAAAAATATGAAAAGTGAACTCAGCAGTGTACATCACTCTTTACCATGTTGAGTCACAAAGCCTTTGGTGCTATCTGCTGTTGTATAGACTACATGCTGACATAAGTCTTTAGTTGCAGAAAACTAAAGATTAAAAAGGGAAATCAAGCCACATGGGAGCAGGCAGTGCAGCTGTTGTACTACACCAGGTTGTAGTATCACCTTGCCAAATTGCATAAATATTTTATTGCTGAAGTATATACAAAAGATAACATCTACTGTTTCTCAGACAAAGGGCTACCCTCTAGAAAGTAGAAGGAGCTTAAAAAATCAGCCCCACAAATTTAAAGACCCAATTCAAAAATGGGCATCTTCTCAGAGAAAGAAGTAAAAGCAGCTAAGAAGTACATGAAGAAATGCTCAACGTCACTGGCCATTCGAGAGATGCAGATGAAGACAACACTGAGATTTCATCTCACTCCATAAAGAATGGCTGCTATCTCAAAATTAGCAAGCAACAAATCCTGGTGAGGTTGTAGAGAAAAAGGAACCCTTCTCCTCTGTTGGTGGGAATGTAGACTGGTGCGACCACTGTGGACACCAGTGTGGAGATGCCTCAAAAAACTAGAATTGGAGGTCCCATTTCACCCTGCTATTCCTCTGCTAGGGATATACATGAAAGAATTAAAAGAATTATATCATAGCAACATATGGGCACCCATGTTCATGGCAGCTGTTTGTGTAGCTAAATCTTGGAAACAACTCAAATGCCTATCAAGAGGAGATTTGAGGGCCGGAGGGTTAGCTCAGTGGTTCCGGCGCCTGCCTCCCAAGCGGAACGACCTGAGTTCAATCCCCAGTAACCACATATAATGCTGGGCGTGGAGACACGCCCACCAACAATCAACACCGCATACCACAATGCTGGACGTGGTGGCTCACACCTGTAATCCCAGCACTCGGGAGGCAGAGACAGGAGGATTGCTGAGTTCGAGGCTTGCCTGGGCACCATAGTGAGCTCAGGGCCAGCCTGAACTACAACGTGAGACCCTGTCTCAAAAAGCAAAAAAAAAAGAGGAGATTTGATCAAGAAGATGTGGGGTTCCTCTCTGATAAAATGGAGTATTACTCTGCTATAAAGAATGATTAAGTTTCAGTCATTTATACTCAAGGGCACACTTAAAAGTGAAATAAATAGGTAACAGGTGTGTAAATACTATATCTTTTCTCCAGTATGAGAATTTGAAGATGTGAGTTCTAGAATGTATGATAGATATTGTGAAATAGAAAATATCCCAAGGGAAAAGGGTAGGTGTAAGTAATGAGGGGAAATAAAAATATGATGTTAAAAAAAAGCATGTATATAGGGTTGTACAGTGGATAGGGGAATGGGTAAAAAATGAAAATTAATTCATGTTATATACTGGTAAAATTCTCAATGTTGAGTGTGATCATGATGTGTATATAAAGTTTACCAGTAAAGAATTTAATTTAAAAAAATGATAACAGCTGTTACAAGCCCTAATTGTGTGTACCTTACCCTAGAAATAAAAAATTACTAAGATATTAATATAAAAGTTTTTATTATTTGTTAAGAAAAAAAAAAGGAGGGCCAGAGATTTAGCTCAGTGGTTACAGCGCCTGCCTAGCAAGTGCAAGGTCCCTGGTTCGATCCCATGTAACCACATGCAACAATATCAGGCATAGTGACTGACCCCATGCCCACTGGCAATCAGTACCATATACCACAATGCTAGGCATGGTAGCTTATGCCTGTAATCCCAGCATCAGGAGGCAGAGGCAGGAGGATTGCTGAGTTCGAGGCTTGCCTGGGCTACATAGTGAGCTCAGGGCCAGCCTGAACAACAAAGTGAGACCTTGTCTCAAAAAAAAAAAAAAATACAAATACACACACATATTTTTTAAGGTTCAAGATTACTAAGAAATAGAAAAAATTAACCCTAAAAAACATTCAACCCTCGTGCATGTTTCAGCTCTGTATCATTCCTTAAAAAAATAGTTTAGTAGGGGTGGTTTTATATTACCTTTTTTTGTCTTTTAATGGTCTAGTAAAAATTCAAGGAAATAATCACCAACATCTGTTTAGTACCAGGATGTATTAGGCCTTCCTAGAGGGAGGCAGTAAACTCCTTTCCTGAAAAAGCATTATATTCGTTCATTCAGCCACTCAGAATATTTACCGAGTACCCAACACACCAGCTTGCTTCTCTGCTAGACTTGGGGACAGAATTGGACAGAAAAAATAGATATAATTCCTCTTCTCCCCCAATTTAGTTTGGTTCACAGGCTTTCAAACATCTTTTTACTAAGAACCACAAAAAAAAAAAAAAATCTCACCACCATACCTACTATGCTTATGTGTCAGCTCTTAATCTGAAGGAGAAGTCTGGTAGGAAAAAAAAACAAATATTTTTGCTACAAAAGAAGCAGTCTTTTAATTTGTATTCTGCCTCCTCTTTAGGATGAGGAAAAAAGCTGTCAAAGTCTTTTAATCTGACACCATAACCAATAAAGGATTGCAGCCCACTATTCTAAAACTACTGCTCCAAGTGTGCAAGCAAGATATCCACCTCATAATCATATGTAAATGTGTAATAATGAATGATAACTACTCAAAGGGAGAGGTTACAGGTCTGTGAATCTACAGGGGAGAGTTGAGTTGGTTCAGGAATGCTGGAATAAGCACATTTAGAAAAAAATGGCAGTGAGCTCAGATCTGCCATAAGTAGATTCGAAGCAAACTAGAAGTTAGCTAAATGCAGGGAAGAGAAAAAGACAGATCTACACTAGAGTGGGAAAAAAAGAACTTGGGTAAAGGCCTTAGGTGGAAAGAAATATGGTACAGGGAGGAAAAAAAATTCATGAGCAGAAGATGAGGGCAGTAGATGCAAGCTAATCCTTGAGCACCAGAAGCAGGCTAGATTCCAAGGCCCTTCACTGTGAAATATAGTTTCTTTTTCCCTAGGAGTCATGAATGGGAATTCATGATGAGGATATCTGAGGTAGAAAAACGGGGTACTCTGGAATAGACTGTAAAAGATGTTTTGCCCTGATATGCATTAGTTTCAACATTCCTACCCTGAAATATTAATTATGCAGCCATAAAAATGAATGGAGAGATTCCCTATAGAGCACAATGGCAAGATGATCAATATATACTCTTGAGGGCTGGAGATTTAGCTCAGTGGTTCCGGCACCTGCCTAACAAGCGCAAGGTCCTCAGTTTGATCCCCGGTGACCACATACAATGCTGGGCGTGGAGACTCACGCCCGAGTCAATACCACATACCACAGTGCCTGGCATGGTGTCTCACGCCTGTAATCCCAGCTCTCGGGAGGCAGAGGCAGGAGGATTGCTGAGTGCGAGGCTTGCCTGAGCTACATAGTGAGCTCAGAGCCAGCCTGAACTACAAAGCAAGACCCTGTCTCAAGAAAATAAATAAATAAATAATATATATATATATAAATTTATACATATATATACATATTCGAGTAAAAAATATCTAGGGGAAGAAAGAAGTAATAGAATATATCACCTTTCAAGAAATAATGACGTTTCTGTGAGTGTTTTCTGTTGTGATGGTGGAGTAATGGTCTTGGGGATTGAACCCAGGGCCAAGTAATAATTCTACCATTGAATAACATCTTCAGCTCACTTATATATGGCATTAGTATCTCCTTATACACACACAAAACACTGAGGAAGGATATGCACAGGGAAAGAGATTCTTTGTTCAATCTTTTCATACTTTCAAACTGTTGGAATCATGTGAAACATATTTACATATCTAAAAATATAACTATCTGAAATGTGGAGGATGGATTGGGGAGAAAATCATGCAAGAGAACAATGAGAATGTTATTTTGATAATCTATACAAAGGATGAAGATAAGGATGTTATCAGCAAGAACAGAAAAGGATAATGTTATGGGAATTCAGGACCTAAATTTAAAAACTTGGCAAGGAAGTGGCTGTGTGATGTAGAGGGCTATGAAACGATGTGGAGAGACACGAGTTTAAACAATTAGATGGAACACGGAACAACTCACTGACTCAGAGACCACCAGAGAAGGGCCAGGTTGGCTGTGCAGGGGCAGTGTTTAGGTCCTTAAATTCAGTTTTAGACATGGTAAAGATGAAAGGATGGGATTTTAACAGAAAACTGGCCAAAATCTAAAGGCTGGGTCAAACAATAAGCAAGGAGTAGAACAAGTGGCCTCTTAAGGAAAACTTAAGAGCCCAGCTTTTCCAGAAGCCAAGAGGAAAAACGTATTTCATGCAGGAACTGGGCAACTAGGCAGATTTAAGCTCCTTATGAGCAAGGATTTTATCTGCCCTATTTATCGTTGCTGCCTAATATCTCATCACTACAGGAAAGTGAAATTCTTAAGAGGAAAGGAGAGAAAGGCATACAACTATATTTTCCTCTAGGAAAAGGACTCTTATCTGAAGGTTGAAGACTACTGTAAAGCATCCTTATACACATCGCCTCATTTTCTCGTCACAGACTCCCTGGAGGTGACAACAGATCATAACCCCCAAGAGCGACAGGTTCCATGTGGTGCTGACTTGTCCACGGCCGCACTGCTAACTCCAATCCTCTGGTTCTCCCTGCCAAAGAACACATGCCAGAGCCCTGAAGTCATCAAGGCAAGGGTGGGTCGTCAACATTAAATCAAAGATAGATTTAAGGAAGAGTATGCTGGTTAGATTCTCTCCCACACAAAGCTTTAGAGAGATATAGTTTGGGATGAATTAATTAGTAGGTTCACAAATTTCTCCCCCCACCCCGGGGATTTGAGGCCCTATGTCATACACTGCCAGTCCCAGAGAAACCTGCACAAGTATCCTCTGCACACAAAAAGCTCTATGCTTTTTACATAAATGTACAAGAAGCAACTTTGCAAACAAATGGAACTACAGGCTCAAAACTTCCAGTTTTTAAGTTTTTCCCACTAATTTGTTAAAACTATCCCTGGAAATGATACATTCCTCCTGTTTGCTTTTAGAGAAAACCCCAACCAGATAAGGATCATCCATTTCCATCATTCCTTCTGGCGAACTGAGTTAAATAAATCTACTTCCCATCCTCACAATAGTGGGTTTCGCCAGTTGATTTTCTTAACTGTGTCTTTGTGGGAACTCTGTCCTCCAACTGCTGGAGGACGTGGAGCTTCAGTTTACCACAATGGTGGCCAAGTATTTAAACTGGATCTGAATTTAAACTGGAAGAAATCTAAATTGGCAAAGTGACCTCCATTTGGATACACTACAGAAACTTCGGGATGTACTCAATTTTTAATTTTTTTCAAGCTAAGAACAAGAAGTGGTAAGAAGGATCCAGGAGGAACTCTTCACTTGAATTACATAGTGCATTTTTCCTTGAAATCAAGCAGGTTTTAAACTATTGTATTTTAAAATGAAATGTTAGAATTTCAAGTTGCTTCAGTGGACTGCTTAATTTACATACACAGATTATGCTTCTATCCCAAATAGAGACATATCTAATAGCAAATGAATAAATGCATAAATTAAGTTTTAAAGTTTTTAAGACACTTACTTCTGATTTTAGTTTTTATTTTTGGTAAGCCAGTGTCAGAATTAACTCCTAAAAAGTATTAGGGAGAGAATAAAGACACTTGAAAAGGGCCTGTGAATAAAATTTTACTACAAATAGTCTATAAAGTTTATACCCAAGTTGAAAGGATGTTCAGGGTTCCTACATCTGCACTAGAACTCAGAGACTTTAAGTACCAGCCACAATTTAGAAAAACTTGTATCTTCTGGCAAATTACTTAAGTTCTTCAGGGCTCCATTTCTCAACTTTATAATTCTATAAATGCAGGGATAAAAAATTAAGTGGGAAGTAAAAATCAGAAGTCTGCTCTTGCAATACAGAATAATCCCTAAAGTATAAGAATGCAAGCAAAGGTAACTAGTTAATAAATAAAACACAATTTTATATGTCCTCAAGATTCTTACCCAAAGTGTATATTCAGGTATTAAACTTTAATGGTGAGGTTTAACTATTTAAGTCCTGGTTCACCTTGATTATATGCATTCAAGTGTTGCCCAAGTCCTACATAAAATGTAAGATCCGCAAAATGTACTTCTACCTGTCAGTGGCTTTCATCAAAAAGAAACTTCTCAGCACTTGAGAAAGGAACAAATGCAAAGTGAAACATCATTAATATATTTATACATTTGTTATTAGATATCCATCCTTTAGTTGAGCAGGAACCAGAATTTCTATGTATGTAAATTAAATGGCCTATTAAAATGTTTTTAAACCTATCATATTTTTACCTTATTTATAAGTGTTTTAATATTTACAACTTCATAATTTTCATGGGCATTTTATTACTGAAACGTAATCCTTCAGTTTCAGGCCTTCAGGGAAAGTGAAATTATGGGGGGGGGAAGCAATTTAAGTGTCACTCATCCCAAGGGAGGGACAGTGAGTAATGTGACACCGCAGGAGGAGAGCCAAGGAGAATCCACACACACACAGGAAGAACCACTTGGGCTTAGCTTCCCCAGTCCTACCTTGTGACTTGGTTCTTGGTTCTGATTTTTCCCAACACCCCAACTCCCTCATCCCAACAGTTCTCAAACTTAAAAGCATATCAAAATTCCTGAGGCACTGCTTCAGACATACTGAATTAGGATCTTTGCTGGGAATAAAAGTGGGGAAGGGGGGGGCTCTATATTTGGAGAAAATGTGAAGTGTGGTGACACATTCTGGACCTTACTGAAAAGTATGCAGGGTTCTGAGGAGTCCCACAAACGCCACCTCACCAGTATATTAAATGAGACAGATTTAAGCCATACTTCATGAGAAAACTATCTCATGCCATGGATACACTCACTTCTAAGCATCAGACAACACAAATTATTTTGCACATTTTGAGCCATGAAGATATGTTTACAATGGGCTTATGATATATTTCTTATACTGAGTTACCAACAGCTTTTGGATTCTAATGTGGGGTGGGGGTGATTTCCTCCTCTTACTCAGCTGGAATACAAATTCAGTTGGGAAGAAGTGAAATGCTTTACCTTAGTTAGTATTTTCATTCTGTGACTCAACTTCTTCCAGTTACACTACAGTCAAGCAATGCTTTTAACTATTTATGCTTAGTAACAGTATTCTTGTCGTTGAGATTGGCCAATGTGGTCTATTTAAGAATGCAGTCAGCAGATGTCCATACAGCAGAGGTAATTAACTTAGACCTTTTGGGGGATCTAGAGAAGAATGCTATCTCCCACAGTTTTAGTGCCTGCTTTTAACACCAGAAAAGATCAAGTCTGTGGCTTTCAAAGGCACTGATACACCTGGTTTTACAAGCTGCAGGTAAAATCCAGAGACCAACCCTCAGCACTGAGAAGGAAAAGGCAAGACAGCAAACACTAGTGATCCAACTCCAGTGAAAGTCTTTCTTTAGAGCTGAGGAAAAAAAAAAAAAAAAACCCTAGAAGACTGCCAAAAACTAATGTGCACTGAATAAACACATCCTCTAGAAAATACTTAATTTTTATCCTTAATTACACTCTTACTTCAAGGTGGTAACTGACTAAGGCCTCCACTTCAACTGACAGTTCTGTTGTCAGTAGTTGGAACAGCTGTGCTTTTTTCATCGCCTTCCATCCTCCACGGTCAGCCTGGGTAACTCCGCGTAACCCAGTGCACTGGCCTTGCCCGCGGCAGAAGACACAGCTGCTTCTGGCTCGTGGGGCTCACAGCAGCGGGAGGTCTGGCACACACCAGGTTCTGCTCCCACAAACCACTTCCTGTCTGCTCACAAAGAAGGAACAGGTAATGTTCCTTCTACCATAAACCTCGGGAGCCTCAGATCAGCCTATCCAGGCTTCTGGTCCCTCCGCTATTATTTCCTCCCTCCTGACTATAGTACTCATTTCTTGTTATCATTTAATTTATTTCAGGAGTTCAATAGTATACTTATTCATTTACAGAAGTAACCATGTGTTTTATATGCCTAATAAAGCAATAACATATTTGTACATTCTCCAAAACTCATTAAAAATTTCAGAGTACAATTATATTCAATAAAAATCAGTATGATTCAATAAACACAGAGAATAAAAATTTTCATTTCAATAGGTGCAAACAGAAAACCCCACAGAGTAAAAAACAGAGTGAGCACAGAGTAAGTGAGTCATTTTCCAGAACTTCTCTAATAAATGTGTTAGCAATTACCTGGTATACAAATAGGAATAATTAAAAGTTCTGAGACAGGCTTATTTTTACAGACCTGACTTCAAGTTTATTAAATGAGATCTACTATGTTTGCAAGGTTTACAGAAAATAGTGTGTTCAGATCGTTTTTCTTTAAAAACTACTGCAGAAGTATTTTTCTCAACTACTATATTTACTACTCCCTTGAAGACTCACGTCACCCACCACATTTGGTGACGAGGACAACTCATTACTCATTAACCTTCCTGGCCTGATGAAGGAGGCACTCTTTATTGTCCACATTTTACAAACAAGACAACGGAAGTCTAAACAGACCGAGTTACTTGCCCCATGAGCAAAGCCTGAAAGTAAAGGGGCCAGCATTCTCATCCAAGTTCACTTGTGGAGACAGGAATCAAAAGTTCATCACACCAATATGCAGAGACTGAGGGTCCACTCAAGGGGAGAGGGATGGAGGTGGAATGGACCCAGCTGGCTGCACTCTGTCCACTGTGAGGGTGAAGGTGGCATCTGAGAGGACTAGAGGGTGTGAGAGAAGGCAGGATTTGGAGATGAAAGGGAGAAAGAAGAGTACTGGACTAAAAGTGCACTTAGCTGTCTCTGCGTTACCCTAGCAAATTCCTCATAGGCTAAAGCTTTGCGATTCCTTCAAATTAAAAGGCTAAGTTTTAAGACTACTTCTTTTGCTAAACTGAAGCATACAAACTTCATGTTAAGGGAAAAATGTACTATCTGTATATGATCTTTTCACAAAATGTATTTAAATCATATTATAAAAACATGCAGTTTTGATTTGAAATTAAAGGCAAAATTGATCTTTTTGGAAGTAATGATAAAACTCAAAATACATATACTATTGTTCTAGCATTAATATTAAGACTACCCAAGTTTGCACAAATACACACACACACACACACAAATACATATACTCATAAAAGGGCAGAAAGAAGGTCACAACAGCACTAAGGGCAAAAAATGGAAACAACTTCCTCGAGATTATTTAGTAGTTTACTGGTTAAACAGATCCATGCTATGGAATACTACACAACATTCAAAACAGTAGTAAACCTATTACTAAAACAGTAAGATATGCATGAAACATTTAGAGGGGGAAAAGCAAACTGCAAATGCAAACTGCTTTTTGGATTGTCTTCATTCTAAAACTACACATGTACACATGTCTGTGTATCTGTGTACATGAAAAAAGGTCTCAAGTCAAATAAGGGTACTGTGCAAACTAAGCTGTTGGGAGTGGGAAGGACTTACTTGCCTTTTTTTATGCTTCTAGCTGATTATAAATTTTTCCAATATACATTCTTATTCTTCCAGTTTTCTTTTAAATCTCATACTACTGCCTTTGAGATAGTATAGTTAGAACAACTTTAACTCTCTCCTACACAATATATAATTATATTGACCACTGCTCAATCACACCTTTGTTTCACCAACTGTCACATCAGAATGCTGTACAATAAAAAGGATATGGTAGTAATAATCAAATTATCTCCCTAGGATACTTGCAAAACTGGCTGCCAATGCCAACTCAATTACAGTAAACATGACTATCCACTGGGAACTAAAAGGGAGAGATGTCACATGAGGCCCGCGTCATATAACGCCAAATGTCACTCATGGGTACATCTGGAACATGTATGTGGACACGTCCTTAAGGAATAAATCTCCAAGTTCCTACTAAGAACATGATAGAGAAGATAGTATTACTTTGTATTTTACAAATACGAGTGCTTATTATATCTTAAGTATAGGGCTTAGGAAGGCTACCAAGAAACACAGGTCATAGTGCCTACCCCGAAGGAGCTCACAATCAAATAAAAATCAAGAGCTATACTACGAAGATGAGATTATTGAACAGATTTGCTTATTTGTTCACTGATAATCTGGGAGAGGGTGAACAGAAACATAAAAGATGACTGGGACACGAAGGTGTCTGGAGGGCAGGCATGAATAAATTCATGCAGGAACCCACTTAGGCGGCACCAACCTGGATTTTCAGATGGAACAGTATATCCATAAAAGGAAAAGTGATGGAATCTACATCGTAAATCTGAAGGGGACCTGGGAGAAGCTGCTGCTGGCTGCACAAGCCACTGAAAAGCCTGCTGACATCAGCGTCATATCCTCTAGGAACACTGGCCAGCGAGCCATGCGGAAATTTGCCACTGCCACTGGAGCTACTCCTATCGCCAGCCGCTTCACTCCTGGGACCTTCACTAACCAGATCCAGGCAGATTTCCGAGAGCCGCATGGTCTGGTGGTTACGGATCCCAGGGCTGAACACCAGCCCCTGACAGAGGCATCTTATGTCAATCTGCCGACCACTGCTCTGTGTGACACAGATTCTCCTCTGCGCTACGTGGACATTGCCATCCCATGCAACACAAGGGCGCTCACTCCGTGGGTCTGACATGGTGGATGCTGGCCCAAGAAGTGCTGCGCATGCATGGCACCATGTCCCGTGAACACCCATGGGAGGTCGTGCCTGATCTCTACTTCTACAGAGATCCTGAAGAGATTGAAAAAGAAGAGCAGGCTGCTGCTGAAAAGGCTGTGTCAGGGGGAATGGACCGCACCAGCTCCGGAGTTCACTGCTACTCAGCCTGAGGTTGCAGACTGGCCTGAGAGTGTGCAGATGCCCTCTGTGCCCATTCAGCAGTTTCTGACTGAAGAGTGGAGCACTCAACTGGCTACTGAAGACTGCTTAGGCCACCGAGTGGGTAGGAACCACTACTGAATGGTCTTGAGCTGTTTGTTCTGCGGACACTTAAACAAAATGGAAATGAGGTGATGAAAAATAAAACATGAGTTTCTTTAAAAAAAAATACTGTTTAACTGAAATGGAAGAATAACACATATTTCTGGACAAGATACGAGGGTGTGTCATGGTATAAATCCCAGGTTCCTCTTGTGTCTCTCTGGATGTACCACCAGCAAAGACAGAAAGTCAGACTTGGAAGAGATCTTAGCTGTCACATGTGAACCCTCATCTGACATGTGAATAAATCCCATGATAGCTGGCTGAGATGGTATCTTTGGGTATATGTCAAGGAAGTAAAAGATGGGTCTGGCCTACTTTTAGAATTGATCCAGGCTCTGGAAAAAGTGAAAGAGGTCACTACAATGAACCCCCTTTTCCTCTGTTTCAAATCAAGATTAATACCCTCGTTCACTCAGTCTATCCCTTTAGTGTTTTCCATGCTATATAAGCTAGCCCATGGAGAGGTAATAAAACCAAAGAGCCAGAGGAGAAGGAAGTGTGTGCCAGAGATCTAGAGAAAGCAAGATGACTTCCCAACTCTCACTTTAATCATCCACTCCTCAGCTGATTTCCTTTTTCTTAACTATATGAGTATGCACTAAGGTAAGCTTTGTTAACTATCATTACTGTAACACCCATGATAGCATTAAAAAATTTCTAACAGTATTATAGAAGACTGTGAACAATTTAAATATAAGAAAAATAAGTCTAATCCAAGGTCACACAGATCTAATACATATCAAGAACACTGGCTTCTAGGTCTCCAGATTTCAAGTGCAATATTCTGGCCCTATACCACAATTTACCAACGTGTAATGTGTTCCCTATAACAGGGAGCATAAAAGTCAAAGAAATCAGAATTGAAATAACTAAGAAACTAGAGTTAGTATTTAGAAACCAGTGAACCTCTTAATAAAACACTTAGCAAATATATGAACTTCTTTTTTAAGAATACAGAAAGTTTTATTTGAACAGAGAGGCAATATCAAACAATTTTATATAAGAAATACAGAACTATAACTGGAAATTCCCTTGGTAGGCCATTAACAGTAACTATCTTATGGCCGTTTTTAGCATACAGTGGTTAATTTTACAATATAATTAAAATTATATGGGAAATTTTGTGAAAACATGACAAAACATAAAAAGGTCTATTGACAAGGATTGAGCTATTAAGACAAGTACAGCTGTATTCCAACTACCTTCACTGAATCTATATCGATGGAAAAACTACCAAATACAAAGTATTGCAATTATAAATTACTGATACCTGGTTTATCAATGGACATGAAACCAATGAAAAAATTATCAATTTATCAGAGTAAGAGTTTTTAAAAAATATTTCATAGGAATAAAAAAAGCAACTAAGAATTTTAAGTATTATAGTATTATTACAAAAAGGGAAAAGCATACTCTTATTAACATTTTCTATTTACTTATAAATTACATTACACCTTTCAAAAAGGATTTGGATAAGGTAAATCTTGTCTTCATGAAAACAACTAAAATAATCAAGTTTAAATCCTATCTTAACACTATCTAACTAGCAAAAGTAATATTTGCCTTAGAAAAAAATTAAACCTTCCCAATATTCACATTCAATATTTCTCAGAAAGGAAAATACACCCACAGAACCCTTTAAGAAAGTAACGTTTTAAAAAAAGATTAAGAAAAAGAATGTTTTTCTGTACAGGTGTTTGGAGGCAGGTGGGACATGTAGTCAAATAACTGAAAAATATGCTTAGTCCCATTCCCTACTAAATCATTAATCTAATAGTTAAAGTAAGATGCTCTAGGGAGCAGATTTCCCATTTCATCACTTAAGGTCACGGCCTGCTTCCCAGCCCTCCTCTTTTTCACCACTTGTCACATGAGAATGGAAGGCAGGAAGGCAGCTTGTGTAACTGGCCCACTTCCAGGCTGGTAGCAAATCGGATGATAAATGAAGCGGAGAGGGCTGGTAGTATAAACTGCTCAAGTTCACAGCTCTCAGGAAGCTATTCTCATAGAGCAGGTTATTGGAAAATCACACTGAGTCTAAAGCTAACCTGTGTTCTGTCCTTCAAACACCCTTAGATATTTTTCCTTCCATTTTTAGAAACGCTGAAAGAAAAAAGGTCACATAACGTATTTCCCAAGCAGTCTTAGTTTATACATTGTTTCATGAGTGTCAATATTTCAACATGGAAATGGACTTAGATGTCTTTACGTTAGAAACTTTGGGTGCTGCTACCCTTCAAAACAAGCAAGAAAAAGCAGTAAGCATCTAATTATTGCTATGGATCTTTGGTTGAATATTAAAACTCTGAAAACAAAGTATCTTAAGGTACTGTATAAATGAAGAAAAAAGAAAAAACAGAAAGAAAATGTGTGAAACTTTGAAGAAATCGTTTATTCTATTCTTCCTCTGTTAAACAATTTAATAAGCCACAAATAGGCTCCTGAGAAATCTCTGAAACTGACCGTGCTCTGGATTGAATTTTCACAAGGCAGCAAGATTGGAGACAAACAACAGGACAGAATACTGCTTGAGAGCCCTATGAATACATGTGCTTCCAGAGGGTTGAAGGTACTTCTGCAGCAGAGTTGTTTGCACCATTTAACAGCGTTAGGCTCTGCCAAGTGAAATGCTTTACACACGTTCTGATAGCTTCAGAAAGCTAAGCCTGATGTGGGGGCTTTAGGAGAAATATGGCTACATGGATGCTGGCTGCATGGGTTTTCTCTGACATGACAACCACATACCTCACAGTATCAGACTAGTAAAAGAAGGTTCACAGCAGATCTCCTCAAAATAAACTCCACCAATGGAATGGACAAATAATGATATCCTTATACCTACATTACTATAGAGCTGGGCTGTCCAGCACGGTAACCACTAACTAGACATGGCCACAGAGTGTTTGCAGTTTGACTAGTGTGATTTGAGATGTATTCTAAATCTGAAAGACACAAGATTTCTGATTTAATACAAAAAAGTAAAATATATTCAATACTTTTGTTTGCTGAAGCATAATTTATGAATCCTGTAAAATTTATTAGTATAAATATAAATTGTTATTTTAGATATAACAAGCTAAAGAAAACATTATAATTAATTTATGTGTCTTTTTACATCTTAAATTGTATCTGCCAGAACATTAAATTTATATATGTGGGTCACACTTTTCTACTGGGCACTGCTGCTCTAGATTAATGACAATGAACCACAAGTAGCGCATGAAACACAATGAGCAAATTCTACAAACATGATTTTGAGTCAGACCTATGGGAGTCATACTAGATGATGTATAAAATTTTAAAATGGATCAAACTAAACTAATGATCAATAAGATCAAGAACAACAAAACTGGACACAGTGCCACACCTATGGTTCCAGCATTTTGAGAGGATGAGGCAAGAGAATCTAAAGTTGAAGGCCACGTAGAGCAACTCAGTGACTTATTGAGGCTCTGTCTCAAAATACGAAGTATGAAAGGACACAGGACACAGCTCAATGCAGAAGGCTCTGCGTTTAATCATAAATCTCACAAAAAGAACAGAAAACAGCCCTAAAATTAGCATGGTATGGAAGGGAAGGGAAGGGCTGTGACTGGGAGGGGTGCAGAAAGCCTCTCCAGTGCTAATTCTATTTCTTGGCCTCTGTGGTAATTTGTTAATGAGCACACTGATATTATATGCACTATTCTGCAATTTACATCGTAAAATTTTGAATATTTTTAAATGATCTTAAATACTTATTTTCTCTAGCAAGTGATGATTAAAAAAAAAAACATAATAAACACTTAGTTGAGTGACCCTGTCCTGTATCTCAAACCAATGCAACTGAAGAAATCTAACATTAGGTCCTGGAACTGCTTAGTCAAGACTACATTGTTTCTCCATCCTATTTTTTTCAAATACTTTTCTTCAGTGTTATTTGTTGGCTGTACAAAGTAATGGGTTTCATTCTGGCAGATCTATACATGCACATAATATGTTTTGACCATTTTCACCCCCCATTATACCACCCTTCGCACCCAAATGTTTTTAAGGCACAACCTATATTTTGACAATATAGTACACTATATTTAAAATGTGGTGGATATAGTTCTGAAAAACTGCATGTATTCTTGTGAGTTAATATCTGCAATACACAAAATACTCAAGAAATATATATACAAATAATATGTCTAATGTACAAGGAAACCTGTTTTGTGATTCCTGATACAAAACAACTATTATAGTCTAGAAATTCTAAATATGCTACAGTATTTTTCTAAAAGTATAATCTGAAGCACCCTCTCAAAAATTTTCCTGCATTGTAAAATAAATTTTACCCAAAAAAAAGAAAAAATATTCTGAATATGTACACGTTAGTTTACTGAAAAGGGTAAATGAAATGGCTTAACAAATGCTTTTATAACCAATGTCTAATATAAATATAAATAACCATAAAGAACAAGCTTTTAACAAGTGAGATTTTTCTGGGCACAAAAGCCTTGCCATACAGCACAAAATAATTCAAAAAGAAATCTTTTAGGATAGAAAACAAAATTTGAAAATCTCTCTCAAGTATCAGGAGCTATGCTGATGACCTATGTCACACTTAATTCAGTTGATGCAAGACTGATTTTATAAATGAAACAAAAGCTAGAGGAGAACTGTACAGAGCTGGTGTCTATACTCACCATGAACTTGGTTGATTTCTGAATTTTGGGAAAGAATTTCGTCTGCTAGTTTTTGAGCAGTTGGCAAAACTTCCGTGTGGTGCACTGTGATCAAATACTGTACAAACTTTTGGAGTTGGTCTCTATTCATTTGAAAGAGAGTCTCTGAAATGGGAAGATGAAGTTTGACCTGATCTGGCTTGCGGATACGGTACAAAGACAGCGCCACAACATGAGCACAATAAAATATGTCCTTGTTTCCACAGCTGCAGGTCACTGAGGTAATCTTGCAACGATCAAAGCTGATAGCCACGTTGCAAACAGTTTCTGGCTCCGATTGTATTGCAGGTTCCGTCACTGTGCCACTCAAGTGGAAACCTATGTGAAAAAAAGAGAGAGTTTAGCTTCTGGATTCTGATGCTATGGAATTTTACTCTTATATGCAGCAAGAAGAAAATATGACATTTTATTTTCATGTAAAAACTGTTAAGCTATTTTAATCACCACTCATTCCCCCATAAAGGTAAGAATATAAACAATAATCCATAAACATGTTGAGATATTTTACACATCACCATCCTACCTAGGGTGAGTTGTTAGATCACAACACTAACAAGCCATCATTACTCTGAATCTGGAGTCTACCAGACAAAAGTCTTCTAGATGAGTGGGATCCAAGGCTTGCTTCCTGTTTCTTATCTTTTACAATCAGCCTACGCAGCTCTCTTTCCAAAAAAAGCTCTCCCTTCTCTCCATTTTTATTGTAGGCAAGTCACTGGTCTGCTCCTTCCAACATGCCAACTTTGAGGAGGACACGTTTATAAACTTTGACCTGATAAAAATTTAAATTTAATAACCCTTTCTGTAACATCCATAACATATAACCCAATACAACAACATTTATGAGCAGCAACTACTGGTAGAGCTGCAGAGTTCACCAAATCTCATACCCACACACCAGTCCCAGTATGATACTGAATAATCACAGTGATTATTCTTTTATATTGGAAAGCTAGTACAGATAGATGGTTGTCTCACACACACACACACACACACACAAAATTATCAAAAAGAAAGGTCTTAGAAGCCTGTGTGAGTCTAAATTTAGACTCACACAGAAATCCTCTACAAGCTCCATGACCAATGACCATTTGCACGCTATGAAAACCACACTTGGTGGCAAAGGATAAACATGAAGGCAGTGAGCAGGGATCTCTTCGACTTCCCAGATTCAGATTTACCTCAGAATTTCAAGTGCCTGACAGAAACCTGAATACTACACACCGAAGCCCATCGCCTTCTCTCAAACTTCTATTTATGCTATTTGAATAAAATTCATGGAGCTGGCTGGCCAGACTGTTCCTCTTCATTCACAAAAAGAAAGCTCTTTACCACGTGAGAACTCTTGGAGAAGCAGCACCCTGGAGGTGCAGAAGGATGGCTGGAGGGACAGCCAGGCAACCCCAAAACCTCATCCATGGGAAATATGTATCTGCACTTGTACCCTCTGACAGAGACTCGCCAGGCCAGACTCAGATGAAACACGACGTAAGAAATCTTTAAAATGACATGATTTCATGCTGATACTTTATATTAAGCAATAATTAATGGAGGAAAGTATCTTATTTTTACTAGATGAATCAATTCTAAAAAGAGCATTAATAAAAAATGTTATTACTATCGCTTCTCAGCCTTTTGGCTAAGATCAAGTGTAAAAAATGTTATTACTGCTTCACAGTTAAAAAAATCTGAGAACTATCCCAGAGTAACTGTTTAGTTTTCTTCCACAAACATTATCCCTGTTTCGGATATTCCAGTTTCACTTACCTCTTCTGATCAAAAAGTGTTTCTCAAAAACCACAATAAAGGATACATAGATAACATATTTAAAATTTTAACGTGTTTTCCTGTGAGAAAAATGTTACATGAAAAACTAAACACCTAAGAAAATGTCAAAGGTTAAAAAAAAATAAGAACAGTCTTCCTTTTATTCATATATATCAAAAGCTCCATAAGCCTATAATAATTAGAAATCCATTCATCAGGGAATATTAAAACAAAATATATCAATGGACCACAGAAGTCCAAGAGAACTCCCAAATATATTCTGTACATTTAGCTCAGGGAAAACTGTTTTCTACCTGTCACATATATGTGCTTACAGACATCATAACACAAAAATAGCCATAGACTAACCATGTATAAATTCAACCTCTTCCCAGTTTATGCTATCATATCCCTTGGCTATTAAGACAGTTTTAGTGTCTCCACAAAATGATTACTAGTGATCTCTTCTAATCACAAGCAAAATCAAAATAAGTAAAGATAAAAAGAGCAAGCCTAGTGAGTGAAGAATCTGCAAGGGTCACCAGGAGGTGTAGCTCAGTGGTAGAACTCAGCTTTGCCTGTAAGATGTCCTGGGTTCAATCCTCAGGACTATCCAAAGTAAAACTTTTATTTAAAAAAAATCTACAAGAAGATACCCAAATTTGTCCTTTAAAATAGACTGATTTAAATTATGAAAGCAGAACCTCCTAGGAAAATGGATGCAATCTCAAAACAGTTTTTGTAAAAATGACCTCCTTTATTCATATAAATTGTACAGGACAAGTCAGAAAGTAGTGTATTATCAAATCCTGATATTATACAATTATGCTAGAGGAAGAACTTCACACATTATTTTATTACATTGAACATTTACTATTCTTATAAAGTATTTTAAAAAGCAAACTATAAAATATTGTGACACACATTCATCTTATTTTAAAGTAACACTTCCTTAATCTCATGTCATCAAAGATGAAGGTGTTTCGTGAATGTTCACTTTTTCAAGTAATTCTAGGTTCATCTCTTTATAGTAGTCAAGCTCCTTTACAATCCCAAACATTTTGGAGGAAATATTTCTAAATGTTTCGAGCTTCACCCTGCCACCCAAATCTACTGACCATTTTGGGTGACACCAACCAAGTGAGTGGGGAAGTAGTCCCCGTAACACACAACTGCAGGTAGCAGTAGGTTTAAAGAGGATTCTTTTGGGTATTTTTCTCCACTCTGAAGTATGATGATGACTCCTCTTCTGCCACCTTTTGTTGTTTAAAAAAAAAAATCTTTGCTCTTAGGACAGCTACATCTTATTTGATTACCTTCATGGCAGCTATTTAATACTGAGGTCTGTTAGGTTTGCAGGAGGTTCTGCTCACAAACATATACATGAAGGGAACAATCACGTAGTATTGAGACTTAAATCAGAAATTCTACCAGGTCTTCAAGACTGTGTCATGGTGAATTTTGGCCTCTCCAACTTGGAAACCTTTGAAAATTTGCTAATATTGTGGGTCCTGAGCCACATTATAGCACGCATTAAGCAAGAACATTGTTCCCTCAACAATACCAAAGGGCTGTAAGACAACGTCCCCATCCCAAACCCTCTAACTCTCCAGGCTGGGTTTCTCTCTTAGGTACTGAGTGACCTGAAACAAAACAGTGTTCCTGAGAATTGATCTTGTCTTTCTAGAGTTCTAATAAACCATAATGACCAAGTTTTTAGGATAATAATTAAGCATACAAAAAGGGACAATCCTGAGCTCTGTGGTAAAACATGGAAATTTAACTTTGAGATTCTTTTTGATTATTCTATGTATGCAACAGATAATACACATAACCTATATGTTCTTAAAATATTTGATTTTACAAAATATAACTTATGAAAAACATTTAATCCTCCAACAATAAACCTCACAGGGCAGTCAAATTATGTTATGATCATAAAGTTACATGGAGCCCAATAAAATGTTCACATTCATGGTTTCATCCTGCAAGAACAGGAGAAAAAGCACCAACCAGGAGCTTGGCACTGTGTGGTCTCTGTGAACAGTGAGACTGGTTAGGATCCGGCTCTGTCACTCCATCGCTGTGGGCCCTGGACACATTATTTAACCTTTCTGAGCCTCACTTTACTTGTGCAAGAATGTGGCTACACATAACATGCAGGGCTGTTTGGGGGATTAGAATGAATAACATATGTAAAGCACCTGGCACATACTAAAAGTGCTCATTAAATTTTATTTCCCTTTCCTTCCTTCCCAGCTGGAGAAACAGGGGAGGGGTGTGGATACATTCCTTTCATCCATAACACTTTCTTTTTCTAAGCTACTGGAATCTTGGGGGAGGAGGTATCACTCTTGGACTGGCCTGGATAAAAGAGGGATCACCGAGAAGTCTAGTCAGTGGGAAAGAAAACACTAGAAAAATTGTTGTTTGACAGCAAAACTAAAAATCTGAAGACAGACATTTATACCTTTGCTCGAGCCAGCTCTTTCCTTATTTTTCTAATTCTTTGTATTAATTTCATACCTATGTAAAATAGAATATATTATGGGATAGAAACTTTTGTTTTAAAAAAGCTCTAGCAATCATATATACTTCTAGGAATAATGCAGTGACCCTTACAGTATAGTCCTGGAATCCCATAAATCTCCAAATCCCTTTCAAAAGACTGAAACTACTGAAATTTTTCATAATTATTCCTAGACATTACTGACCTTGTAAGTCATCTCTTATGAGTTTACATTTAGTTTTTCACAGGCTACAGGACTGTAACAGACTGAACACAGACAGGAAAAATCCAGCTCTCTTCTATTTAAGGCAGAGATTAGGTTTGCACAAATTGACGTTAAAATAACGTCACTATTCAATAAAATATTTTCATTGTGGGACTATCACTATTTTTTCATAGAAGTATGTTATGTCTGTTAACATATGTTTAATACTAGTTATTTATTATACATTTTAACATTTTCTCAATTTCAGTTGCAGACACAGTAAGCACCAAGAGATATAATCCACATAGGTAGAAGCATGAAGACGAAGGGGTCCTACATAAAAGACCTGAACACTGAAGTCTTAGTCTGCACTGCCAAGACCACAGAAGGAACAAGTCCCTTCCAAACTGTCTTTAATGACACATTATTTGCACTTGGATTTTATAGTAGGTGTCAATAGTTAAGTGAGCAACATTGAAGGAACAAATTCCTCACACAATCATCTACATTAATTTTACATTAACAAAGATGAAGATTTCGTGGAAGTAAATAATTCTTAATGATATTCAAAATCTTTTTTTGGAAGATCTACTTTGTACCTATTAAATCCTCACTGCATGCAAAAGAGGGCAAAGATAGCCATGGTGTCAGACTGAAAAGATAACTTTTTAGAGAATTTCTATAGGTTGGCCGTTTTATGCACACATGTGTATGTGCTCAGCTATAAAATAGTTATAAACTCAAAGCATTAGAAAATTTGAAGCTAAAATAAACTGGAAGATATGAAATAAACACACTAAAAATTATTCCTTTCATGGCACATTCTTTTCAGAAAAATGTGTGCTCTGTGCATGAGGTGCTCAAGTAACATATTCTTTGTTGAAGAATTTAACAGAGCACTGGTGTAGTACTTACACAAATACATCTTTCACCCTTTCCCTAAATAAAACGAACCCCCAGGGAAATTAAAGGCAGAAACCAAGGCAATGTAATGTTATGGCTGAAAGGGTGGCAAGGGTTCGAAGAGGATTTTTTTGAATTTTCTTACAATCAAGTCTAAAAATGTGTTAACATTTAACACTCTCATAACAATGTATTCACTGGTTAACTAAACACATTGGGTTGGCTGATTATGCAGTAACTAATATTTATTTATGTATCCCTGGTAAAACAGGTCATTTAATCATTGTCCTCAAAAAACCTTTCCAAATCTGAGAATCTAACACACAATCTAACACCCCACATTGCAAGAATCAAACATTTTTAATTCAAGTCGTGCAATTTCCAGAGCAGCAGTCTAAAGCCCAAAATGAAGACAATGAACTCAATTCAAAAACAAACTCATCTAAAATATCATATTCCTTCTTTAACCACATTATTTTCTCAAAGGGAAATCCTAAATTAAAGAGTCTGTATCCTGTGAGCTGGCTAATTAAATTCTCTAGTCCTTATTTCTAATACTAGGCTTAAACAGCTTATAGAAAGACATTAGGAAATTCTGTCAGCAATCACTAATGAATCAGTTTCCATCTTACCAAAAAATTACTTTGTAACAGAAAAGCTTTATTTTGAATCCAAATTAAAAATGCCAATTTGGAACAGTTACTCCTACACTACATTAATATCTGAGAAACACAATGGCAAATTAATGCAAAGGCCAGACTGTAAACCACAATACACCATATAAACAACATAAAAATTTACGGAGCATACACTGGATGGGCCCAACAAAGAGTTCCCAGAAGCACTCTGTTCGTTATTGGTTGTGCTTTCCAACGAACGTAGATTCTTAGACCATTCTGTACAAAGATCCAATCAATCTGAACACCAGTGTTGGCTGTAAGTGGCATTAGACAGTTATTTACAATTATTTCTGAAGAGATAACCAGTGCTTTGGCTATATCACTACATGCAAAGATCACCTAAACATAGCACTAGTTTAAAGAGAAATGTTGAATTTAAATAAAAATAGGACACACGATTCTCCAACACCCTAAGTTCGGGAGCAGTGGCCCAGCCCTCAATCACCACCATCACTACTTCACCTCAGCATGCAGCGCGCAGTCAGGAGACAGTTCTGTTTCCACAACTAAAACTCTGTCAACTATGTAGGAATATAAATTATTCACTCCAATCCTTTAAATTTAAGCTCCTTTCTCTGATACTAACCTTTTCCTGACACAAGCTAATGGCTGGTCAGCCTTCACACAAGTGGGAAAGCCAGGCTCCCTCCTCAGATCTAACACTGTCTGAACTGCCGCGTGTCTTACTTCTGAAGTGCAGATGAAGTGTATCAGAACTCTCTGTTGTCCAAACACAAAGTTTTACACATCTCCACACCTTTGTCTTGCCTTCAGGGACCAGAGTCTGAATGAGGAGATAGAAGACCTCTTTTACCAGTCTTTTTTTTTCCTGCCATGGCTCACAACCATCTTCAGAAATGTTTGGCTGTTTGCTTTAGGGGAGGTAGTAAAGGGGAAACTATGAAGACTATTTCTGTTTACCAGGGCCAAGGGGTACGGAAAAAAGTGTTCTCAGACTTGGGAGGGAAGAATACAGTCTCTGTAGCCAAATTCCTCCATCCACACTGTACAGCATTGGCCTGGCTCTTCAATTTCAGCACCAGCCCCCATATTCTGGCCCTCACCAAAATGGTAATGCCATGCCCGCGCCCAGGGTCTAACATGGTTCATTCTCACAATTAGTATTAAAAGAAGACACAATATTCCCTTCTTCATGGGGAAAGTACTGGAATGCTCAAGGAAAAATCAGTGGTGGAACACAATGGATTTGGGATCCTTGACAAGTAGGGCACTATTTTTCATCTCTGTAGCCCAAGGAAACAGCCCAGCTCTTAGATTAGGTGAGGCCCTTAGATCTGTATCAGACCATATCATAGTTTCTACAAGCAACTCCTCTTCACCCTGCATTCTAGAAATCACAGATGATGAAGTGCTTTATCCTCCAATGTAGGGTACAAGACTCTTGTGTACTCGGAAGTAAGCCACAGGCCGACATAGCAGAGACTGGAGGCATCCCTGTCTAGGGGACTGTCTTGAAGAAGGTAGTAAAGAACTTGTTAAGTGAAAGAACACATAAATACTGTTGGCATGTGATGGTCAGAATGATCTGTAGAGTCCCTATCCCTCTCTCCCAACATACACACACAGGGAAATATCAAAGGGCTATCACAGTGGGCTACATCCACAACTTTTTTTTTTTTTTGAACCTTGAGACAAGGTCTTGTTAAGTCACTAAGTTGTCCAGGTTGGAGTAGAACTTGCAATCTTCCTGCCTAGTCCTTTAAGGCTGCTAGGATCTTCGCACCATGTGAAGAGATTCTGACATCTCAGGTGATGATGATGGGTAGGCTGCAGGACCTGAGTTTGAGAACTGCGGATCTCCACGATTATAACTAAAGTCTAAACAAAGCTTTTATAGTCAAAATACAGTTGAGTAGATAGTAAATGGAAAAGTGAAAGAATGTATAATTTTGGATATAAAAATGCATATAGGAGCTGGCAATATAGCTCTGTGATAGAATGCATTTTTTCCCTTGGCATTACTTTTTTAAAAATTGAACTCTTTATTGGTACATTTCACATACATATCACAATCACACTCAACATTGGGAATTTGTACCAGTATATGACATGAGTTAATTCTCATTTTCACCCATTCCCCTACCTACCTACAACTCCTAACCACATATATATATATATATATATATATATATATATATATATATATATATATGATATATATATACCATATATATATACCCATATATATATATATATGCTTTCTTTTTTCAACATATTTTTCCCCTCAACACGTACCCCTACCTTTTCCCTTTTGAATATTTTCTATTTTACAATATCTATCATACATTCTAGAACTCATTTACCTTTTCAGATTCTCATACCAGAGAAAAGATATGGTATTTACACATCTGTGACCTATTTATTTCACTTTTGAGTGTGTCCTCAAGGTATGTCCATTTGAGTAACCTCTATAGTTGAGAGCTAGCAGAAGGAATCAACAAATGGGATGTCATCTTATTACAAAGCTTCTGCACAGCACAAGAAACCACTGACAGTGCTAAAAGATAGCCAACAATATGGGAAAAAAAACTTTACTATTTCTCAAAGGGCTACTATCTAGAATATATAAAGAGCTTAAAAAATCAGTTCCTCCAAATTTAAAGACCCAATTGAAACAATGGGCATCTGAGGGCTGGGGATTTAGCTCAGTAGTTCCATTGTCTACCTTGAAAATGCAAGGTTCCAAGTTCGATCCCGGGAACCACATATCACAGTGCACGGTGTGCAGGTTGTGAGCCACCCCATCAATCAGTACCATTCACCACAGTCCCACCCATGGTGGCTCATGCCTATAATCCCAGCACTCAGGTGGCACAGGCAGGAGGATTGCTGTGAGTTCAAGACTTGCCTGGGCTACATAGTGAGCTCAGGGCCAGCCTGAACTACAAAGAAAGAACTTGTCTTTAAAAGAAATAAAAATAAAAAGGGGGGGCATCTGAAATGAACAGACACTTTTCAGAAGAAGAAGTAAAAGCAGCCAAGAAGCCTATGAAAAAATGCTCAACATCACTGGACATTCAAGAGATGCAGATGAAAACCACACTGAGATTTCATCTAACTCCACAAAGAATGGCTGCTGTTGTGAAATTAACCAGCAACAAATGCTGGTGAGGCTGTAGGGAGGAAGGGAGCCTTCTCTACTATTTGTGGGAAGGTAAATTGGTGCAACCATTGTGGAGATCAGTGTGGAGATGCCTCAAAAGACTAGGATTAGAGGTCCCATTTGACCCTGCTACTCCCCTGCAAATATACACAAAAGAATTAAAAGAAGGGGGCCAGAGGGTTAGCTCAGTGGTTCCAGCACCTGCCTCGCAAGTGCAAGGTTCTGATTTCGATCCCCGGTAATCACATAGAATGCTGGGCGTGGAGACATGCCCACCAACAATCAACACCGCATACCACAGTGCCAGGCATGGTGGCTCACGTCTGTCATCCCAGCACTCGGGAGGCAGAGACAGGAGGATTGCTGAGTTTGAGGCTTGCCTGGGCTACATAGTGAGCTCAGGGCCAGCCTGAACTATAAAAAGCGAGACCCTGTCTCAAAACAAAACAAAACAAAACAAAACAAAACAAAACAAAAAAAGAATTAAAAGAATCACATCATAGTGCACTCATATTCATAGCAGCTCAGTTTGTAATAGCTACATCTTGGAAACAGCCCAAATGTCCATCAACTGGAAACTCAATAAAGATGTGGGTTTTTAATAAAATGGAATATTACTCTACTGTAAAGAATAAGTTTGAGTCACTTATACTCAAATACAATGCATTCTTTTAAAACCCAACAACAAAAGAAATGAATTTTTTTAAAGTATACAATTTCTAGCTTATTATGTAAACTAAATGTTCCTATTCTAAGAAGTCAGGTGTAGGACAATAAACTGGTTGGAGTCCCCCCCAAAAAAGAAGAACATTTTACAGTAACAAAGAGTGTTACTATCGTAATTATTGCCATACCATCCTATTTTATATAAAAATTTAGTTTCAGAAATCTAAACAAAATATCAAAATTTTTGAATTATTTGCAGGGTGTATTTTCTTTCATATTGTTTTACAGCATCATTTAGGATTTGCCATAAGTGAGCACTGTGTATTGGAAACAGTCCAATTAATTTAAAAAAATATTGGTAACTATTTCAGGAATGTATTTTACCAAAGGCAAAGTGTACCTGCACAAGGAAAACAGAGGCAGCAGAGTTCAGGACAGCGCAAGGTGGGTTAGCGCTGCTGAGACAATTAGAGCCTTCGAAAAGCCTTCCTTTAAGCTCCACCACACCTCTGCTAAATTAAATGACCCAATGACTAAGACTTGAGTTTTTCATTTATGAGAAGAGGATGATAATAATAGCTATCTTGCACGGCTGCTGAAAGGACGAAACGAGAACTGACAGTGTGTGTGAGCCACCACCACAATGCCTTTTATGGAGTGTCTGCTGCCGTCATTATTGTAATAGAAACGCCACATGCTCTGGGAAGTTTGGCATTTTCACCATGTGCACTACAAACCAGGCCTGTCAGATGAGTGTGCATGATGCTGGAAATGCCCAGCACCCCAGAACGTGCTGGCATTTTGTTATAACTACACACAAAAGTTTATTGTTATAGGAATTCACATTCTGTTTTCTCATACATTCAAATTAATAGACTATCATTTTTTACTTTTCCATTTTGCATAGCACATTCTTAAAACATGGTCTAACTCCAACCAGAAGAAGAAAGGGGTTTAGAAGACTTATATTTTCCTTAAGCTAAATTTGAGTTTCAGTAAGTAAATGTTTCACTCCTCCTCTCTGAAGACATCTCTACTAAAATATAAAACATCTCTTTTGTCGTTAGAGTTTGCCTTCCTTGTGGTATGGACACAAAGTGATATGGGTAGAACTATTTTTACAGCTCAAACATGTCCTGTTTCTTAGTGGAAGATGAACTGAAAGTTGGATGCCACAGCAAGAAGACTTTCAATTCTTGTTGTTATGGGGGAAGAAGTGACCACAGCTTTTTGAGATTGGCAACTGATGGCCAGGTAAACACAATGAAGTCACGGATCCTGCTCTCCTCAAAGATTCTCAAGAAGCACCTAGCCCTGCCAGGGCTGCAAGTTATGGTTATTTCTCTGACCGGAGATCAGCTGGGCAAAACTCCTCTCTCTTCTGTATGTGTGTCTTTAAGAACAGTGAGGTGGATATATTTAACTTGGTTAAATGGTTCGTTTTTCTTAAATAATTAACCGATAAAAGAGAAGACAGATAGTAATTTTATCTACATTGTGAACAGATGACCTAACAATTGCATCTGTATGTTGAAGCAGTATTATTACAAATGATTTTAAATTTGGCTTATTTTAGCTGGTGTTGAGAAGGCA
>PVIC010021554.1:0-28458 GCA_004025085.1 Thryonomys swinderianus
AAAACCTCCTGCTAGTCTCCTTAGAACTGGGATGATTCTAAGCTTTATACTTGTTTTCTGGACTTTTTCAGTCACCATTACAGAGGCTTAATTTTTCTGGAGTTGGGGAGGAATTCTCAGGAGAAAAACCAACCCTTGAAATCACTTACATACCAAGTTTCTTGCTTTCACCTAATTTTCTATTGTCTGTGAATTATTTCTATTCACTTTGCTAATGCATAAAAAGCAAAATTTTTATAGTTTGTTCACTGTTTTAACTTGAATAGTGTGTGAGTAGACATTAGGGATTTGGCCTATCACTGTGCTGAAAACAGATTCTACCAGTCCACATTTTGAATTGTTTCTTATTCTAACAACTTTTTAGTCTTTATTTCTATATTTTAAAATATTTTCTCACTCCTAGAATAATAATCTCTCCAATAAGTAAAGATAATTCCATGTCTAAATTTCTTTGACAACTTCAAAATTCGCTTAGGCCAAAGTCCCTTTATCCATAGCATTCAAGAGCCACAAGATTTGTTCTTTAGCTCCTGCCCCTCACCCTCAGATGCTCTGCACGTCTCCACACATATGTCACTGCAGCCACAGCTTTGCTCTCACTTTCCCGAGCACACTGACTCCTCTGAATTCTCATTTAAACCACTCATGTCTAGGATCCATTCCTTTTACCCAGCCTCCTCCCACCTTCTTGCTTAAAAGATAGTCCCTGAAAGACAATCTCTAAAGTTTCTTTCTCTCCAAAGCATTTTCTGATCTACATCTTTGCATGTAAGGGAAACACACTTATAGACAGTTCATAACTGTGTTTCCTGACATAACTAGTATCCCAATCATCACACAAGGTGATGCTAAATGATTTTCTTTTCAGTTTCAGCTAGTAGCCTGGAGTCTGTAGAGAACAGGGACTAGGTCAGGCTGTATGCCCAGAATCCCACACAGTGCTGGATACAAAGAAGACGCTAACTAGATGTCGATGCAAGGAATAAGTGAATGGAGAGCAGAACTATACATCCAAGATTGGTAAACCTGATGAAGATTTATTCTAATGGTTAACTCTGTGTGCTGTGCGTGTCTCCTTTAGATTTTCTCTTCCTTAACGTTATGTACAATTTTCTGACTTCTCAACAATGGCAACCCAGAGGTGACTTTCCATTCACGCTGTTCTATAGATGCTGACTTAGCACCATGACTCTCCAAATGGCTTTGGAGCCACATTCATCAGGAGAAAGGAGATTTGTCCAGTGAAGAGCACTTTAATACACTGTCTTATAAGAATTACTTGCCTCTTAATATTATTTTCTTTAGGATAATAAATTTCTCTTTCTGAAGGATTCTCAATGAGAAAGCAAGATATAGCTGAGAAACTTCTGAGGAATATTTTTTATCAATATGAAACTAAAGTTATGCTTTTGTATAAAATAGAGGGATAACTAATTGTCAGGTTCACAGACTAATGCTTCTGAATCTTCTGGAAGTGCTACTCATATTTTTCTATATAGTTATGTTTTCTTTTTCACATTATATGTTTTCAAACAGTTTAGCAAAAATTCTGGGTACATCTGATTGGACCTGGAGACTACATATTATTATCAATAGATGGTAGAAAGAAATACTTATAAAATGCCAAGTGTGAATATTTTGAAAGCTTTGGGTATGGGCATACTTAGTGGATAAAAAGAATCCTAGCATCTTTACAAGAAAACTTTGTGTGTGTGTGTGTGTGTGCACACGTGTGCGTGTGTGTTACTATGGATTGAACACAGGACTTTTGCATTTCGCTCCATTCCTTGCCCTTTAAATTTTTTTTTTTTAAACAAGTTCTTGCTAAGTTACTAAGAGTCCTAGGATGGGCTTGAGCTTGCAGTCCTCCTGCCTCAGCCTCCAAAAGTGCTGGAATTACAGGAATGTACTATCACACTCAGTTTAGAAAAACATTTTGTAATATGTTCACACACACACTTTTGTGAGTTCAAGTACACATACCTACATCTGTGGCTTTGAGTACAGAATTCTGCTGGCTACTTTCTCAGTATCTAAATCTTCAGCCATTAATACTGAAATGATTGCTAACCTACTTCAAGTTTGAGCTGAGTCTCATCATGAACACACAGACAGCAAAGAAGCAAACTGCGTAGATTCCATTTGGCAAATCAGGGGCCTGCAGATCTGACTGTGGTTCAGCCTCTGGCGCCATCAGTTGGGCTCAGAATCAAGAGCTTTGGAAGGAGGTAATTAGCAGGGATTCTAGACTACTCAGTTGGCAACAGCAGGGTTCTTATAGCCACTGGGAAAGTGGGTAGGAAGGGATTCAGGAAAGTTCTCTGAAACAACATCTCTACTTCAGAAAGGATGATTGCAATTAGAAGGCCACGTTTATGGGGGAAAGCTTCTAACGTACATATTGACACATCGGTTGCGGGGTTAGGATCTAACTAGAAAGTTCAGTCACTACCAGTGATTGTCACTGGAGTCTCTTGTGCAGTAAGAAGATGAGAACAGAAGACAACACGTTCTAACTCACCCACAGTGGTAAGTGGGTAACTTGACCTGAGCACAGAAACCGCTGACAATTCTTGGCAAAAAAGGATGCAATTTCCCATCCCGTTAATTCTAGTAGAAATTAAACCAAGGAGATAGGTTTTGCCAAAGCAATAAAAATATAATTATGTAGGTCACCTTCGGAGAATAAGCTTTGAAATCTTGTCTGGCCTGGGTGTTGATTTCTTAAACACAGGCATTAAGCAGAAAGGAATTGGCTATATTCAGTCTGCTCAGTCAGGCTACTGATGAAGGCAAAAACAGCTTCGAAGTGAACAGACTACGAGGAGACTGTATTCCAAATTGACCAGCTGAAGCAAAGTTTGTATTAAAAAAAAAAAAATCACTTGGTCAGTGACTCATCGGGAAAAAATTCTTAAGCTTTCTTCAGGGAAACCCCAGTAAATAACAAGTCTAATAAAATGGAGATGGTGTTGTCTGTTTTGTTAGGCTGCTCAGTCCACATAATAAACCTTTTGGCAAAAAAAAAGAGTATTCTGAATATGATTACTCTCTCTGGGAAATCCCCAAGCAGCAAGAACTACTGTGGCTTCCTTACACTTTTACAGAATGTTTTCAACCTCCGACTTGCATGTGAAATAAAAACTTGGAAGAAATATGGAAGAAAGTCTGCTTTTTGTTATAGGGTTGAGGATTTTCAGCCAGTTACTTCCATGATTCACACCATACTCCATTCCTCTGAAGCTCAAAGCCGCATATCATAAAAAGCAACGCTGGCTGGAGTTAATTCTTCCTGCCTGGTCCCTGGGAGAATGAACAGGGCTCAGCATGCCCCACACGGCACACAGGAGAAATGAATGGAAAGCGCTTGGCCTGCATCAGTTTACTGGGATATGGTGTAAATCACACACTTTAAAAGAGATCTGGAGCTCTACATTTAAAAAAAAATTGTGGGGCTCAACTGACATAATCTATAACAGTTTCAGTTCCTCTCTTTTTTCAACTCGCAAAAGCTTTTGGAATTTTGTTGTTTTTGGACTCTTAAGAACATCATACAAGGAAAAAGAGACAGGTTGAGCATAATGAAATGTACTCTAAATGATTAAAGAAAGCCCTGTTTGTCAGGGAGTAGAATAGTAAACGGTTCCCTATTCCCAGCCCCCTGCCCAAATGCTTTGTTCAAGCCACACGGAGTCTAATCAGCATGTCTTCAGATTATTTTATGTTAATTAAAATTATGGTTAGTCTCAGAGGCTAATATATACATGTGCATGTGGCTTCAAAGGCTTCCCAAATTACTGGCTGAGCTCCCCTGCCTTGGGCAGGCCTGATCTGTGATAAAACCGGCCACATTAAACCAAGCTGATGGCTATGGAGTGTGTGTGTGTGTGTGTGTGTGTTTTAACATAGTGAAGAAAATATATTTGCAGGATTCTTTAAAAAAAATTTCTCATTACTCAGGATCCTCCCAGAAACACAGGATAAAAAGAAATTTAAAAGAAAAGGAACAGATATCAGAAAAAATAGCTTTGAAGATTACTAAGAGGCAATGGATAAAGTGCCCAACACTATGATACATCACAACTTCTATAACAGCTTTTTTCTTTTAACTGCATAAGTATTTCAATGTATAGGTTTAGCGAGAGAAAGTTTTGCTTTTCTATCAATGAAGAGTGTCTACTGCAACCTATTCTAATTTATTTTGGGTAATCAGATCGTGCAGTTAACAGCGAATACTTGCTGTGGTTTGCATGAGTGGACGCCAAAGGTCTCTACATAAAAGGTCCTGAGTGGTAGTGTTAGGAGGAACCATGGACCACTGAGGCACACTGGGGGACTGTGTGACACTGGCCCATTCTCTCTCTCTGCTTCCTAGCTAGAGATGTGAACACTTGCTCTAATACGCACTTCTGCCATTTCCATCTGCTGCCCAAAACAAATAGACCACTTGATCTTGAATTTGATATGCCATGCTGTGAGATAAATAGACATTTTCTCTTTATAGGATAATTACTTCAGGTATTTTGTTGTAGTAACAGAAAGCTGTCTAATGCAATTCTCCATGTTTTTCAGGGGCTGGATTTAGGTGAAGCTTCTAAGAGCGGTCAGCATGAACCTCTGTGGTGAGGGCAGCTGTGCCGCCCAGCAGGACCTGGATGGGGCTCGGCAGTTAAAAGCACATAACATTGGGAATACAGTGGTTCTTCTCCTACAGAGGAAATGCTTTCAGCCACAATATATAATTCAGTAGACCATCACACACACATTTTTGGGGAATATGTTCCAAGACTTTGTCTGGATGCCTGAGACTGCAGAGAATACCAAATACTATTTAAAATATGACACATACATGTCTATAAGATTTAACTTATGAATTAGACATAATGAGATACTAACAAGTCATAAAATAGAACAATTACAACAACATACTCTAGTGGAACTTATTTTAAAACTTATGGATGATTGATCTCTTGAATATTTCAATCAGTATTCTCAACCACAGTTCAGTTGGTTGTTCACAACCACTAAAATCCCAGACAAGGGAGAAAGATTGTACAAATATGCCAATCTATACTTACTGCATGGGAAATTCTGAGAAAGAATCTAACTCAGCCAAAGTAAAGGAGTACATTTTTCATTTGCGCTTTTTTTAAAGTCCTTGAAACTCTCCTTGGTTCCATCTCTCTCTCTACTATAAGGATCTCCTGATTCCTATGAAATTCCTTCATCATATAGCTGACAGAGTGAATAATCTAAGCACCACTGACATCTCAGAGCCTTGTCATGGCACAGAATGAAATATACTATCTTCAGTGACTGGATTTCCTGCCTATTGTCCAGGAACATGTCCTACCACACCTGTGTCCAGCAGGTCAGGTGTCATTCACTAGAACGTCTTTCCCTCATCCCCAAAGCTGCTAGGTGCTCCTCCTTTGTGTGCTACCGAACCATGAACATACTTTTATCAATTTATATTGTAAGTTTCTGTTTCACAGTAAGTTCCAAAATAATAGTAAGTTCCTTAACAGAAATCATGACTAATTTAATAATCTTTGTGGACTTAGCACACAGTAGGTGCTTAATAAAAACTTGTTGAATTGATGTGTGGCAAGATAAGCAATAAATGATGTCAGGCTCAACAGGCAGGTATGCAGAAATGAGGAGAAAAGGCTGACTTCCAGGATGCCTTCCACCAACCAGAGATTGCAAGGTTACCTAGGAGTCCTAGCAAGTACATTTGACCCCAAAACGGGGGAAGATACAGAAATTTGTTTACCTAAAATTCGGCTGAACATTGAGCATTTGCTGCACATCTCTGGGCTTTGTTCCATAAGCGTGACAAATCTAAACCACCCTGTACCACTTTGATGGCGTAGATATTCTGCCTGACCACCATGCCACTGGTTCTCCAGCAGGTCACTAAGGCTGCCAACATGGGGAGGGTGACGGATGGAGATGAAATTGCTAAGTCTGGATGAGCTAATTCAAATGTCCTAGAAACAAACTGCTAGAAAACAGGCAGAAATAGATAAAGAAGTTTGTGCAAAAGTAGGAACAGCATTCTCACCCCATCCCTTTCTCCCAAGGGCAGCAAATGCAAATTTTTAACAGTGTCAAAGATCAGGGCAGAAATCTAGTGAGATGTAGACTAAAATAATCCCAAGAGTTTAGAAAAGTCTTTTATGTGTTGAAAAAGAAAGACTTGAAGTACTGACATCTGACCACATGTTTCATAAGCAGAGCTTTTTCTCAACTACCCTTCAAAAGGAACTCAACAGTATTTTCTATTTAGAAAAACAAATGTCAGGAGCATCATGGTTAAAGTTGGCCAGGTACAAAGTGTGAAAATCACCAAGGAGAGAAAATGTGACTACGCCTTAAAACACACACACACATACACACACACACACACACACACAACAAGCTAATATTACCCAGCAGAGGGAAAAAGGTTGAAAGAACATTATACATTATACATTACATGATTATTTTTCTACTTATTTTAAAATATCAATTTCAGATACATTTTCTTTTTTGACTTGAAGCCATAATGGCTATATCCTTAGGTTCTGAAAGTTTCAGAGTTCCTTAACACAAAAGTACTAAGGAATATGGTAATGACTCCCCTAGTGAACAAACACATGGAGAGGGGCTTGGTATGAGCCCTCACAGCACACCTGTTGGTCTGGGGCTGGTCTGATCCTACACCGTGAGCAAATGTATTAGGATTCTGTAGACCATGCAGCCTGTAGGCCACTGACAGTCAGGGCATAAGTCCCCACCATCCAGATCAGAGCGGTGAACAGACCCTCTCACAGGCTTCTGAGCCTCTGGCAAAATGATCTGCTGTCCCTTGGAGTGGAAAAGAACTTGGGAGGAACGAAATTCATAGCAGACTGCTGGTCAACCCGGACTCACAGCATGATTCTTACCATTATATCAATCTGCCCCTCAGTAAATTCAGAGTTGGAATAAATCAATTTAAAGTTCTCCTCCATGGTGGTAGAAGAGTAATCTTAATAGCTTTTGTATCTTACATGGTGGCTGTTCTTAATGCAAATTCTGGAGGTAAAATTAATTAGCAATTTAGCAACAAGGAGCCCAGTTGATGCCTGAAAGGGCCACACCAAGTAGTGATGCTCTGGATAAACATTAAGTTTGAAAAACTGGCTATTTGGAGAATGAGGATGATACTGGGAGTCAGAATCATGTGTGGGACTTTGATGAGCCTTGAAAGACCACGCTACAGAGAGTGATACTGAAGGCAGCCAATGCTTTTTGAGAATGTATTTTGCTTCTGGCACTGTTTTACATACTCCACAGGTATTAACTCACTACTCTTTATCAGGCAGAGAATGGCATGAGGATCCATTTAACCAATGACAGCAGAGACACTCAGAGTGATTTGCCTAAAGTGACACAGCTATGTGGTGGCAGGGTTGGGATATGGGCTTAGAATGGCTCTTCTAAAACTCCACACTGAATTCTCCTGGGGAATAGATTATCAGTATGATCAGTCAATTTATAGTTAAAGGAAACTTCCTATAGCAGGAATTTTTTTTTTTTTTTTTTTTTTTTTTTTTTTTTTTTTTTTTTTTTTTTTTTTTTTTTTTTTTTTTTTTTTTTTTTTTTTTTTTTTTTTTTTTTTTTTTTAAGACAGGGTCTCGCTTTGTAATTCAGGCTGGCCCTGAGCTCACTATGTAGCCCAGGCAAGCCTTGAACTCAGCAATCCTCCTGTCTCTGCCTTCCAAGGGCTGGGATGACAGGCGTGAGCTACTACACCCGGCACTGTGGTATGTGGTATTGATTGCTGGTGGGCGTGAGTCGCCACGCCCAGCATTGTATGTGGTTACCTGGGATCCAACTCAGGACCTTGCGCTTGCGAGGCAGGCGCTGGGACCACTGAGCTAACCCACCGGCCCTAGCAGGAATTTTTTTTTAAAGGGAAAGACACATTTTTAAACTGGCAAGTATTAATAGAAAGTAAAAGAAAACATTGGAAACTGTAGGTTACAGTTAGTAAGATGTTAAGACTACGAGCAGACTTAAGCTTTAAAGAAATTAATTTGGCAACATGAATCAAACCCTTAGTATTATAAAAGTTACATTAATATCTATGTAACTTCTAACAACCTTACAATTATTTGTTACCTTTCTAATTCTATAAATACATCCTAAGGAAATCATCAGAATTAGATGAGGAATTATGGGCAAAATGTTCATCCAAATTTGTATATAACAGCAAATTAGATTGAAATTGAGTGTATGTGTATACACGCATATGAGGATGTAATCGGAAAGGGTATGGAGATACTTCACTTGTTTATCATGTGATCTCTGGCCAGTTTGTTAACTTTACTAACTCTTGCATTCTTCATCGCCAAAAGAAGAAATAATATTCAGCTTACAGAAGAGACTCTCAGCAGTATTACTGACACCACAGACAGTGTAATTCTTGATTGTGCAAGGCTGTCCTGTGCTTTATAGGATGTGATTTAGCACCCTTGGCCTCTACCCACCAGCACTTTCCACCCACTGTGACTGTCTAGTGTCTCCAGATACTGCGGAATGGCCGTAGTGGAGAACTGCTGCTTTACTGCACTGCATTAACAGTGGTAGTGGTAGAGGTAGTGGTAGTGGTAGTGGTAGTCGTACTAAAAGTCCTGGGCACTGAACCCAGCGACTCCTGCCTACTCTGCAAGTGCTCTATCACTGATCTAAATCTTTGGCCCTAATGGAGCTAATTTAAAAATATTTGGTGGTGAAGAAAAAGAAATAAGTCTTTGTATGGGAAAGCCAGATAGAAAAAAAAGGAAAGGGTGCATGTGTATTTGTATGTATGTGTGTGTACGTTTCTACTCTGTCAGTGAATATATCCATATAGAAAAAAACCAAACAGTAGAGAGAGAAATAATGAAATTTTAAGAGCACAGAAAAAGAAACATCTGATAAAGCAAAATCCTAAGATACTGAAGAGTTGGTCCAGCAAAGGGGAGGACTAGAGGTAGAGTAGGGGAAAGGGTGAAGACGCAAATGATTCTGAAACTGTTCATTTTCATATAATAATTTCATTGTCCCCATTTTTGAAAAAAATTAAGGGATAATTAAGGGAGTTTTATTAATTTTCCTGTTGTATAAAATGTATTGATTCAGATGGAAAGGAAGTCCAATCATATTTAAGTTTACACACAGCAAAACAAAGCTAGAAACTTACGTTTTATTGGGTTTAGCCCTGAAGAATGACGTATGTTAATAATTGGGCAATATAAAGACTCCTATTTGAATGAGAGAACTGGGTGAAGTAATTCAGGTAAGTCAAGCATGCCAACAAGGTTAGAAGCAGGAGTTCAGAAGCTCCTTCTGTCTCAGTGGTACTACTCTTCCCTTCTCTGTCAGTTTCTTTCCTTTGCACCACCACACACTTCGGCCCTCCAAATTACACCTGCATTCTCACTTTCCACTGATTTCTCCCATCATTTCTACTCATTTTTTTAATTGGTCCAGAAATTTTCCTACTATATCCCATGTTAACAAAACTGTAAGGAATCTTGTCTTAATAGAATCTGAGGAAGAAGACATAATAAGTAAACACTAAAGCAATAAATATAACAGAGTAATACACAAATTATCAACCTAGAAAAGTTTTGTTTTCTAATACTTAATATTACTTGTCTGGTGCTAAAAATGTAACTACTTCTGGTTTCACAAATTGGAGGCCTTCCTATTTGTTAAACAGTTATAATGTACCGTCTTTGTTAAAGACCTATGTTTGGACTACAATTGCCATGCCATCTTATAGAATGCATGTTGAAATTTAATATATAAACTTATAATGACATATAGTTTGTACTTTGTTAACTCATCATAATTACAACACTTTCAGCACTTCACATGAATTGGAAATGTAAAATTAATAGCCATTGTAAGATTTGGCTTCCATAACTGACTTCTGTGATTTTTGTCTTATTTGAAGGAAAGTTGAAAATATCAAAGTTTATGCTTCTATGCTTAAAAAAATCTACTTCTAAGTAGATTGAGCAAATTGATATGGGTAGCTTTATCTCAATCTAGTTTCAACTATCCTGACTTTAAACTAAAGTGACTTTTTATCAAGAGGTGGAGGGAGGGAAAGGAGGGATGTGTTATGTACATGTACCAACATTCCAGAATACATGTCAGCATTATGCACTGCAAACATGTAAATAAAAATAAAAATTTTAAAAAGTAGCCTTAAAAATTTTTGATTGTCAGACAATACTTTTCATACTTGAGCTGCTATGCCACAGGAAAAGTAGAGAATGATAATGAGGTTGGAAAATTAGAAAAGTTTTTCTAAAGACTCAAATTTTAAGCTATCCCTATCAAAACTATTTTTGTATCTTGTCTCAAAAAAGAAATATATTAATGTTTTTGTTTTCATGAAATCAATTTAAAACAGGCTTTAGTAGATATACCTAAAAGTTACCCATTCTTAAAAATTAGGTTTTTCTTCATTTAAAATGATGTTAAGTTTGAAAAATTAGAAAGATTTTTCTACGTAAAGACTCAGATTTTAATCTAGTTCTATTGAGTCTATTTTTATATCTTGTTCCATTGGTCAAATAAAAAATATTTTAATGCTTTTTTGTTTTAATGGAATACCAATTTTGAAACAGGCTTTTAGTGGAAGCACATAAAAGTTACCCAACTTTTTTTAAAATTAGGCTTTTCTCATTTAATGAAAGACATATGTTCATAAAAAGTGTTGGTAAAGGCAATTCCTTGTTACATTCATAGTCCTTGACCCTGAATCCCTTGCCTGAATATGCAAACACAAGGCTGAAAATCTTTATGGTTAGTATCAGACTTCCTAAGACAAACCAGCAAATCCTCTGAGGCAGATGGTGCTGAAGCATGCTGGGAAATACGGGCTACGTAATGCCAGAGTTTGTGGTCTAAATAGAGTTCAGTTCTTCTGCCAATCTTAAGTGAATTGGGCTTGGTTAATAAAAGTCACAGGTCAAATGTTCATAGGCTAAATTTTGGTAAGAAAGATCTTACATATTTATTTCAGGATAGGCCAGGGTTTATAAGTCTCTTCGTTGTGGAAGATCATTTTCTAAATCACAGGCTTCTAATTAGCATCTCTGACTCCTACCCACTAGGTGCCACTAGGAACTTCGCGCTTTGACAATCTGGCAACTGAAATGTCTCCAGACGTGGTCAAATGTCCTTGGGGGAACAAAAGTGCTCCTTGTTGAGAATCACTGAATACTAGGGGGTGTTTATGAGAATATACATATATGTATTCTGTGTGTGTATATATATATCACATACAACCAGTTTCTTGCTTGAGGAATTAATGGCAGTGATAGAAGGACTTTTCACAAGCGGACCCCTTCTTTAAAGGTATATTTTGCCTTCCGCACCAAACTTGTCTTTATATAAAACTTTTAATAAAGTATCACTGATTCTTCCCTTTAAGGCCATTGGGATGTAAAAATGAGGAAATCTGTGAGACTAACACCTAGTACCTTCAAAAAGAAAAATAAAATTAAAAAAAGAAAGAATGAAATGAATTAATAAATGAATGATAGGTCTGTCAAAAAAAAAGAAAAAAATCGTTCCAATCAGAACTTTTTTTTCAATTAAACCTTGGTCAATATCTTATGCTGAAGAATATGTATTATGGAAACTGGGCTTTAACATTCTATTTCATTTTATAATTATATAGTCCCAAATCAATTAGCTTGTTCTATTTTGGTGCTGATTCAATTAACTGGCATGTAACTGAAAACATTTTTAAGAACTTATTTCAATAGTATTCTGTGAGTTTTTTTCAAATTTATTTACTAGACTCTACAATAATTAACAGAAATCTCCTAACTCTGGACTAAGATTGTATGTATCAAGTTGAGACAACTAAAAATGAAAATGTTATAAAAAAAACAGACTCAAGTTAAAATGTGCTCATCTTCACTGTGTATAGTATCTTTAAAAAGTAGAATCCCAAATAATTGACTTTTTGTGTGTTTTTTTGAGACAGGGTCTCGCTTTGTAGTTCAGGCTGGCCCTGAGCTCACTATTAGCCCAGGCAAACCTCAAACTCAGCAATCTTCCTGCCTCTGCCTCTTGAGTCTTGGGATTACAGGTGTGAGCCATCACGCCCAGCATTGTGGTATGTGGTACTGATTGCTGGTGGGCATGTATCATTGTATGTGGTTACTGGGAACTGAACCAGGGACCTTACACTTGCCAGGCAGGTGCCGGAACCACTGAGCTAAATCTCCAGCCCTAATTGACTTGTTTTAAAATTCACTCTGGTATACTTCTCTGCCTACTATATTCATTCAGATTTCTTACTTAATATGCAGGTCTGTGAATTCTCTGTGTAATTATCATTAATCAACAACTCAGTTGAGGTACATGCTAACAGGGTCTTCCTAATATTTATTAATTCCAACTACTTCAATGCTACTATTCACCCAGAATTATTGGATTTCTGAATTCATAAAAATAATACAGGAGCACAGTATCAAATAACATACGGATGTCTAAAGATACTGAAAATAATCCTAACTCATCTACATATCCATTTCTATACCCTTTTATATGGTCATACAAGCACAAACACTTGTGCATGTGCACACACACATAATTCTTTTTAAGTCAATCTTTTTCTTGTTTCTCTTCTTAAACTGTGTTGTTCTTAGCTTTCTTCTTTTAGTTTCTACATCTTCTTCCTACATGTCAAGATTTTAAATATCCAACAATTAGTGATTCTTTATTAGCAGAACTATTCCTACTTACATATTTAATTGGTACAAGATATCATCATTTGAATGCTAAGATCATCCAACTGTTAAAGCACAATATCTCCCATCTGGCTGAACTTGCCTGTAGCGCTACAACTTGCCTTTCACAGTGTGGAATTATGTGTCACATTCAGACAGAGGTATTAAGAGTCAGCGTGTGGTTCTCCATTCACTACCGTAGTGATCAGCAACAGTTATATGGAGCTGATCCTGAGATAAAAATCACAAGAACTCTAACCAGCTTGGGGTGGGTCTATAGCTCAAGCAAACCTTGTAGTTTGGAGATACTAAGATTCCAGGGGCGGTTTGTTACAGCAGAGTAACAATGTATCCTTACTAGGTCCTAATTAATGCAAACCAGGCATTCCCAAATTTATGGTGATTAAATCTAAATTATGCACTACATTTTCTCTTTTCATCTTATTTATCTTATTAAATGACACTAACTAGCACCCATAATCCAAGATCCAAGAATCATTACCAATTTTATTCTCCCTCCCATTTAATATACAACCATCAGTAAGTCAGAAAAGTGGATCTACTGCCAAAATGTATCTTAACCCTAACTGCTTTCATTTCTTTTGGGGACCCTAAATCCAAGCCGCCATCATCTCTCCCTCTCATTGTCACCCCCTTTTTGATCTTTTCTTATTGAATTGTGAGTGTTCTTCAAACTATGGTAAAAGATATCCACTCTGCCTGGCATATGCACTGAAAATTGTGTCCTGTTTTAACTTCTTGTTTCCTAAACCCAGTTGATGATGTACATTAAGATGAAGCTACGGTTTATGCTGTATATTAAGTTATATTAATGAGGCAAAACATATTCTGGGCAACTCTGATGTGGGTATACATCTGTAAGGACTTGCTATTGTCTATAATGCTTAATATAGTAATAAAAATGAAAAGATGATTCTCAGAAAGAAAAAAAAGATTAAATCACTGGCTTTTACTGCCACCAGTTGATCTGTCTATATTTAAATATAGCAGAAAGGGACCAAATACTTTCTCCCTGAAGTCTTTCTGTGCTGGTCTCACCTGGAGGTGTCTGGAGATGTGCCTACCAAACACTGGAAGTGTTGTTTGGGGCTAAGTTCCTGAAACCAAAACAGATTTTTTTTTTTCTCTGAAGAGAGCTTTGTTTCAGTAGAAGCTGTAATTCTGATTCTGGAACTTTACTGTCATTCTGCTTTTCAACTTTCAGAATAAACTTTTGTCTTACACAAAGGAGTGGGTTCAAACAAATGAATGTTAAAATTTAACTTTTATGTTTCTAGAAGGTCAGTCTGTAATATCTAAATCTTAAAAACATTCCCAAAACCTGAAGACTAAAGAAAACTTTTTAAATATAAAATGGAGTATTAGCTATAAGGAATGATAAACCCGAGACGTTCGTAGCTAAATGAATGCACCTTGAGGACACACTCGTAAGTGAACTAAGACACAGATGTGTAAAGACCATGTAGTTGCTGTAGTGTGAGGGACTCAAGGAGTAAACGAGGCCTGAAATGTGTGACAGGTATTGTGAAACAGGAGGAAAATACTGAAAAGGAAACAGTGGGGCTGGGGGGAAGCAAAGAAAGAAAACACGTGATGGTAAAGGGCAAAACGGAAGTGGGTGGAGGGATTTATGGGAGGGCAGGACAATGGGGACCAAAGAATCAAAACATATTATGTAGAAGTACAAATTGCCAATGAAGAATATGACATAATGTATTCGTAAGATATATAAACTCGATTAAAAAGAGCAAGATCTCAGTAACATTTTTCAACTATTAAAAAACTTTCATGGAATTCTTTTTCTTAATCTAATATCACATATTATCAACTCCAGACCTCTAGTGAAATTTTTAAAAAATAGTAGAATATCCAGCGCCAAACCTTAGGCCATGAAATGGCTTCCTGATAACTGCACAGATCATATGAATTATTTGCACTTTAGGCAGCGCCTCGTCACAGTGGGCCACAGTGCTGACAGGTACAGAGCTGGAATTTAAGGAAGAGTGATTGGACGAGAGAGGTTGGGGGGGGCGGTAGCCATGGGAACAAAGACACCATTGAGAGCCAGAGGGATGGAGGGAATGTGAGCGTTCAGACTCGCAACACAGTCCTCAGTCAATGTGTGATTCAGAGAGGAAAACAGTACATCTGCACGGGCATTACAACATAGGCATGACACAGGACTGGAGGGTAATGTCAAGTTTGTAGAGTCTTACAGATATATTTTTTCTACTTTTATCTTAGTTTCTACTTCGATTCTGCAGTTACCTTTACCTTTTAAAAAGTCTGTTTATTTTGTTGTAACTGTTAATCTAGCCTTTAACATTACCTATTTCTCCTCCCGAGTATCGTTTTTATCTTTATATTTCTGTTTCTCATATCCTCCATTTAAATACCTTCCTCTTCATTGCTTCTCGGCCTCTTGGCTAAGATCAAGTGTAAATATCTTCCTCTTGTACATTTTTGGTTACCTTTTAAAATCTTTATTCTTTTTAAGTTGTACAAAGGAAAAAAGTGTACAAATTTAGTATTGCCCATACTATTAACATCTTAGTGTGTGTGATCCTAAAATTTCTCTATGGAAAATATGTGTGTGTATATCTATATCTATATACCATATATAGATTTTAAAGCAAAGAAAGGTAATGTTATTTTTGTGGGAAGGATTTTATTTAATTTTGTTTTATATTTAGGATTAAACCCAGAGCCTCTGCACTGAACTACATCTCCAGCCCATTTTTATTTTTTACTTTTTATTTTGATACAGCGTCCCATTAAGTCCCTAAGCTTCCCTGAGTACTGAGATGACAGGAGCGCACCAGCATGCCCAGCTTCCTCAAGTATTTAGCTGCTTTTCCTCCAAACTTCTAAATTTATTTAATTCTTAAGAAATAATAATTCCATTAAAATTATTAGTTTTTCTCTTTCTATAGTAGTGATTATATTCTGTGAGAATTCTTGTATAATGTCTTCATTATTACATTCCTAATAGTTTAATATTGAGTACTAATTTCTTTTTAGATACATTTTGGAGAGGTTTGCTCTTTATAAATAGGTGGGGTTTTACATAAAATTGGCTACACAGTCATACATCATTTTATTGTACTTTATTGCACTTTGAAGATACTTTTTTAAATTGAAGGTTTAAATCTTATTACACTTTCACCTTTCCATTTAAAGGAAGAGCTTTCTGTGCTTTTCTGGTATATCCCAATTGCCAGCATCACTATTCTTGGACTTATGACCCATTATTAAAGAAGATAATACCTACTTGAGTACAAGCTCTGTGCTCCCTTGACAGGCGGTCTCATCACTGAGATGGCTACGGAGTGCCTAATGGGTAGCTTACGTACAGGGTGTATATACTAAAGGGATCATTCATATACTGGGCAGGACAGAGTGATAATACCTCATGTTCTCATGCTACATAGAAAGGCATGCAATTTAAGACTTACAAATTGCTTATTTCTGGAATTTTCCATTTAATACTTTTGAATAGCAGATGGTTACAGGTAACTATTCCTAGGACTAATGGAAAAGGTTACTTTATATGTCTTTTGCATCAAGCTTATTTCTTACAGTGGTCTCATCCTTTTTCTATTTTTCTTTTTCTGTTTTCTTTTTTTTAGTACTGAGGACTGACTTCATTCAAGGTCTCTGCATTGGGCTACATAACTGACCCTTTTTATCTCAAGACAGAGCCCTAATGAGTCACTAAATTGCAAGAGTTGGGCTCAAAGTTGTGACGCTCCTCTCTTAGCTTCCTAGAGTGCTGGGATTATAGGTGTATAATCCACATCTGGCTACTCATATCCTTTCATCTTGCTTTTTGCCCGGTTCATGAGTAAAGACAGAATGTTTTTAAACTCTCACTTCTGTAGCTATGATGTACAATTTTCACTGTATAGTACTATAACTACATGAAGATATATTAAATAAATTTCTACTTTGGATAAAAATGCTTTGTAAGGGCCTACACTTCAAAAGAAGTTCCTTACAGGGACAGGGATTTAGCTCAGTGTTAACATGCTTACCCTGGAAGCACAAGAGCCTGAGTTTGATTCCTGGTACCACACATTTAAAAAGTTTCTCACAGTGTAACTTTTAAAATAATACCTGATGATAATAATGTGTTTTCAAAATAGGTATAAAGTTTGCTTTTGTTTGGGGGCACCATTGAATTAATTCCATAAAAAAAATTAAAGAAGCATACAAAGAGGTGATCTGTATATAAAATGTACCAATAAAGAATTCAATTTAAAAAAGGTGATGTCTATAAATTATGAGGGAAAATATGTCAAAACAATATGATGCCTAAAGCATTAGTTTCCACTAACTAGGGAGAAGTCACTTCATTTCTGACACAACAGAAAAAATAAAAGATAAACAACCCAGGATTATGCTTTAGGAGTCCCTGTACCATCACCCACCATGAGCTTTGGAGCAGAACTCCCAGACTTACTCCTCTATAGAGCTTATCTGGGAAGACCAATACGTCCAGGAACACAATAAAGATTCCTATGAACTTCTCAAAGTTTTCTACCCTCTGGTGAACTGCCTTTTTCTCCAACTGGTTATGATTAAAACTGTGCATTCAAACTTTAGGGAAGAACAATGCTTTTGAAAAATATTGATTTACCAAAACAGAACCAAAGCTTCTCTGGTGTTGTAATGACTGAAGGACAATGCATCTTTAAAAGCACAGGGAACTAAAATAACACATTGAGGCCAGTGAGTTTTCATTCTCTCTTTTATCTTTGATGATGTCCTTGTTGGCTTATACAGAAAGTCAGTCAACTGAGGAGGATTCCCCTTAAGTTCAGGGAAAATACACCTACAAGGCTTTTTCCAGGAAATCAGAAAGAATATATATCTTATTCAACAAAGAAAAAGAAACCCTAATAGAGCTGACTCTAACCTGCTTAAAATGTTCTTCCAGTCATGCATTTTAAATATTAGATGAGATATACATTATGACACTGTTTATTCCTTTCTTTCACCAAGATCATAACACACGGCTTCAGAAAGACAGTGCCAAGTTGTGGAGATGGGTTTGCCAGGGCTGTCTAGACTCTCCAACAGACGAACGAGGACAGTTTAGGAGAGGAAGGTCTGACATAAAAAGACTCAACAGGTCAGCACGGATTTCAGATCTATGTTCATCAGGGTACACTTTAGTGCCATTTGACTTGGCAAACCTCTTTGCAAATGGCTGCCGGAATCTAGTGGGAGGACAAAGTAAGCATTCTGGGTAACTGCTTCTTTTCCCACTAACAGCAGGTGCTTATGTCCTCTGGCATTGCTGAATGTTGAAAGATCACTAACAGGTTTGTAAGTGGTATGAAAACAAGTGATTAAATCTGACTTTCTCCTTTATTTTAAATATCAAGGTCCTATAATGTATGTAAAATCATTGTTTACAACTTTAACTGAGATGAATAAAGTCTTCAACAGTTTTATAATTCTATTTTGGCACTTCTTTGTTCTATTTCTTCTTATCAAGTGATCCTCTAAGTAATATAGCCAACCTTACACTTCTGCTGAAGGAAACATAAGAATTTTTAAATTTAAAACTATTGAAATTAAGTGATTTAAGTTAGTGACTGTGAATCTCTCAAAGATGATACAAGATTCATAAAGGAAGAGATTACAGGTAGCTTTTTTTCTATCACTTAAAACTGTTTAGGTGTTTGGTTTGTTGTTGTTGTTGTTGGGATAGGGTCTCAGTACGCAGTTCAGTTCCAGATGGCCTGGAGCTCACTATGTAGGCCAGGCTGGTCTCCAACTCACAGCAATCACTCTGTCTCAGCCTCATGAGCTCTGGATTTAAAGACAAGCGCTGTCACATCCGGTTTTTAATTTTTGAATCCGGTGTTAATTTTTGAATCCAGGAGATTCATTTTTAGTTTTCATTTGTGTTTTTGTGTGAACATCAGTAAGAATTTGAAAGGTTTTGTTATTTTATTCTTTATATTTTAAGATTTTTCTCTACCTTGAATTTGCCTAATTGAACAAGGATATTAACCAAAACTCTTCAGTAAAGAAATAAATGAAAACTCCACCCATTAAATGTTTCGATATGCCTACTAAGAAAAGCCATTAAATTAATGAAGAAAATAATGGGTTCTCTGTAGGACAAAACATTGAGTTAGAGTTTTACCCAAAGGCGTCAAGTCTGAAAATGACATCCTTATTTACATTTATACTCAACACAAAAGCCAAACAACCACTCTGTTACTGAATGTTTTTTTTTTTTTTCATATTCCCAAAACTGGCTTAAGATGTGCCAGATTCTGGTCTTTCTGATGAGGACACTGTCTTCCACAGTCCAGGAAAACTCATCTAACGAGGAGATAGACTCTCCCCCAAGAAATTCGAAGTATCACTATGCCAACAGAAAAACATTTTCAAAAGGAAAAGTAAGCAATAGGCCTGGAAGGAAAATTTTCCCCAAGCAACTGTGATCTCCTCACAAAAGGAAAATTTAGTTTTTAAGGAGAAATAACAAAATGCACATAATTATTAGAGAGAAAGTGAGCCTTGGTGCTTTGTTCCATTGTGTGATCACGATAGAAGTCTAAATATGCGTGTACTCTAGAGGTTTGGCTTTCTGGAGTGCAGAGGATTAGCTCCCAAACGCTAAGCATAATTTCAGGATGGGTGAAGTAGACCGATGTAGTTATCACTGAGAAAAGCAATCACAGGGTTGTTCCATTCACTCCACTTCCTGTGGGTGTGTGTGGGTTACACCTAAAAGTATCTGGGAAGATGACTCCATCCTGTTCATCTGAAGAAACAGTAATTGAAGAGACTTCACTGTCTTTCATCTGGTAATAACCTAAGTAATAAAACGCCACGTACTGAAGAAGCAATTAGCATTTGTGAGTCTGAAATATGTCACGCTGCACAGCTGGCTCATGTGTATGGCAGGCAGCAAGTCAGGTGCATTGCCTTGAGAACAGCTCAGAACACGCGTTCCCGCATGAGAAGGAAAAAAAAAGAGTCTCATATAGTCCTTTTGAAGAATCCAGATCTATACTCTGGAGACAGCACAGCTTGTATTCCAGCATTTTCCATTTATGCTGAAATCCTAAGCTACAGGAAAATAGCGTGCAGATGTGCTGTTTGTGATTTGAAGAGACTTTTTCATGCCACAGTCTATCCCTCGTATAACAGTCGTATTGTTAAAGTTTTACCGTCATATTTTCCACAAAGCATCATTCCTGTATAGTGTAAGCAATTAAAAATAGGGCAGGAAATATCAGCACCTCCAAAGTAGCTACTCGTTGATAAAGATCGAAACAGTAAACACTCGTGTTGCTCTGTCATGTGTGTCCCTCAGCCAGCACTGACCCTCCATCCAGCACCCCAAGAACCCCGCACGGCACACACAGCAGGTGTTCGTGATGCAGGCAGTGGCTGTGGGGCCTCTGAGACTTTGTGAAGTATCCCGCCCACATCATCCTGGAAGAGGCCTCAGTGGGCACCAGTTCAGAACGTTTGAGTTTTATTGTTCATTGTATTTAATCATATTGAGCAGAACATTTTATTACCCAGAAGGACTTGATCGAGCAAGACAAGAAAAATACATGACTTCTGCCACAGAAATGTGGCTTTTAGAAGACATTTTATAAATGCTTTTAAGCCATCAGTGAACCACTGAAGAGAGACAAAAATTACAATGGCTTTTGGAGCAGTATAAAAATTAGCACCTCCCCGCGATGTCAGCACCTAGCTCCCTGATCTTCGGTACCACTCCAGGCTTCCAGCTGATACAGTCAGTTTTGTACTTTTTCAAGTGTTTGTGTTTGTTTCAAACACAACAACAAAATAACCAAACGCATAAAATTCTAGACACTCAGCATGAGGCCAATGAGCAACATTAGATTTACTTAACTATTTCAGAATGGATATACGGTGTATGGTGTAAAAGCTAAAACATGAGCTTTTAAAAATTAGTTTGTCCAAATAAGAGTAGTGGCCTTAGCTAGAAATACTATCTTTTACTTTGTAGGAATCCTCAAATTTCATAAGTTACCTGCTTTTCTTTTTTTAAAAAATGTACCAGAAATATTTGAGCTCACCTCTTTACTTCTTCACAAATGCCTATTTATTGCTTTTCTGGTAGTATTTTTAACTTTATTAAATACTATTACTTGGGTCATAGCAGTTATATCAAGGTATAAATGTACAAAGTAACATACTTTTCAATACCAACCATTGATGTCAATTTATTCCATAATAGCACATTCCATAAAATTAAACTGCAAAAGATTTCCCGCATTTGTTTTACATTCTGTACATATGGCTTTTGAATAGCAATTTTGATGAATTCCAGCTGGTTTAAATATGCAGAGCAACTCTTATATAACAGATTCCTTTCGACTCATTGTATTCACTGAGGCCAATTTTAAGTGGGCCACCTGGTAGGAGGAAGCACTAATATATCTCCACAAGAAAAAAAGAAAAGAAGCAAATCACTCTGCCAAACTTAAGACCATCTTCTCTATTCTATTGCTATTATACTTCTAATGCTAGTGAAAAAAGTCTAGTTTTGAGAAAAGCTGAAATTCAGACATACTTAGTAACCCTCTGGACTATTAAATTGTCCATTTACCTATTGTAACAACATTAGAATAATTTCTAGCGTTCGTGGGCATTGCCTGTTTCCATAAATCTCTCGTACGCATTTCGCTGGCCCTGCCCTCCCCACACCCTCGGCCCTCCACCCAGCTGGAACTCATCAAGGGTGCAGAAGCCAAGGCAAATGCTGACCCCACCCTCCTTCCATTTTAAGGCACCTTCAAAGCCAGAGCGCTGGTCTAGTTCACTTTCGCCAAGGAAGCCAGCCATACTGCTATTTAAGACTCCAGTTTGGGTTTTTTTCTAACTGCACATTAACATGAGAGCTTTGATTTTCGGTCAAAAACCTCAGCTGCACTGAATTTCATCAGATCAGGATACCCTTTCGGCAACCGAATCCTCATGATTAAACTTTCATAATCTTTGCTCTTGGTATCTGTCTCATTCTGGTAACAGCTCCTCTGAGCCGTCCAATCACTAGCCCCGAGGAACGCAAGTGTTCCTTCCGAAAGGGTCAAAGCAGAAAAGCCGAGTACGGTCACCCGAATGCGCTTCCCTCCCCACTCATACACCTCGTACGTTTTACCCTGTACGAGGCCACGGTCATCCGAGCGTGCACACAAACGCCCTGGGACAGGCACATGCAGGGCAGCGCTAGAGGGGAGGCAGCGGGGACAAAGAACTTACTTTGTTACTCCCCTGTGCGCGTAGCCGTAAGGAAAAAGAGAAAATATATGTTAAACATAAATTTATTTCAAAATGACGAGGTATTTCTTGCTAGAACAGAATCAAAATGAGTCATTTGAATATTCACTGACATTCCATAATGTACATCTAGCATCCAGAGCTCATGGACAAGTCCCAGGATCCACAGAGGTTAAGTGAAATCATACGTTTATAACATCAGAAATTATGACAGAGATTTCCCTCCTTTTTTTCTACTCGGAATACTTGGGGTACGGGAACCCGGCCAGAGAGAACCGGTTGGAACTGATAATGAGCGAGCTGCTAGCATGAAAAGCAGAGCAGTTAGCATGTTGGCCTGCCCTTTCCTCACGGCCCCTCTCCCAACATGCCAAGCAGTGGAAAATTCCATCAGCCAGTGCGTTTTTAAACAAACACTGCATCCTTGGTTTCAGAGAAGGTGGAATTAAAAGGAAGGGGGGTGCAGAGGGAAGGAGTGGGTGGTTCTGGGAAGACAGCGTAAGTGGACCAAGTTATGACCTCCATCGGTACCATTCCTTTATTTTGTAAATTATGAGTTTTGTCGTGGCTTGGCATGGGAAGCGAAGACTGCATAGTGGGGCCGCTGCCAACATAAACACTGGTTCACATTCAAGAAAATGGACTGGAAAGGTTAATTACAAAAATGTAGTCATCTCTAAAAGCGACACTCTGGAGGGAGACAGAGCAGCCAGCGGCAGGCGGCAGGCAAATGGCTCTCCTATTTCAAACAGGATCTGCGAGAGCATGATTTATATCAAACAATTTAACTCACATATGGCCTAAAAAAAATAATAAAATGGTGATTCATGACTCCAGGGCAGCCCGAGTCCTTGCAAGGTCAGATCCTGTGGGGCAGACGGAGTGGGGTAAGCTCAGGAACAGTTCTGAAGTCTCCTCGCAGGGGCCCAGGAGGAACTTCGCGCGGAGACGTGGGCTGGAGGAGAGCTGTGAGCAGAGCCCGGCGGCGGGAGCAACGGCTCAGGCCAGAGCGCGGCGCTGTGTTCGCCCGAGGACGTGGAAGGGAACGCGTAGACAGACGCTCCGAGAGACCGCCAGGGCAGCGACGTCCCAGCGCGGGGAGTCTCCGGGAAAACGGGGCCCACTGGGACCAGGGAGACGCCTCATCCCGGGGTCACCGAGGGCCTCGAGAGCCACGGTATTTCATAAGGAAAACACTGACAGAGGGGTGTGGAGAAGCTTCTTGGCACCAAGTGGCTGTAAGGTCATCGCTCACACGCTGGCTTATCTGAGGCACAAAAATGCGAGAAGGATGGATAAAAGGGAAAAGGAATCCTGTCTAAAGATGATGCCAACTGTTCACTAAGGTAATAAAGAGACCACTGGGAGTTTTATCACAAGTAAAATACTATTTTAGAGAATAATGGGACCCTGCTTCTTCCAAGAATTGCAATATTGCTGAAAATACCTCAAACAGATGGCGTTTATTGCATTCCACACCCTTCAGCTTTTGATCCACCAAATAAGTTTCAGGAGTTCGAGCAAGTATTTTCGCACATGAGGGTATGACTGGCTTCCCTACGCCGTGGCAGATGGTTCTGTTTGTAGTGGCAACAATGATGTCACAGAGTGGGAGGCCTTAATCCTCAAACACAAGAAGCACACACGCCGAGGACACGGTGTGGCTTGGCCATTCCTCACTTCATTCAATCATTTCTCAATCTTCTCCTCTGCAGGAGGAGGGCAGTCATGAATGGTGAACTGTAAATTCTTTATACGTTGCCCCGTGACTAGGTCACAGCGATTTTGGCTTAGGACTTTGAAAGTAGCCCCCCCGCGGAAGAATTTAGCTGCTCCGGGCAGACGTAGCCTTGCAGAAAATAAAGTCAAGGAAAGTGGGGCTAAGCGTCGATCATTTTAAAGCTTGTGTTCGTTCGCTAGCGAATGCATGGGTAAGGAGTGGTCACCAGCACGTTAAAACACATCCGGGGAGGCCCGCGGCCTTTCTCTTTTCCGCCCTGAAACGGTACAGAGATTCTCTCCCCTCTTTGACACAGAGGAAAATTCACTTAAGAGTCTATTCAAAAGGAAATTCTGAAGTACCAAAAGAACCACACGGCGAGCTGGTTTAACCCACAAGCTGTTCGAAAAACATCAGTTATAGCTGAGAGAGTCCTGAGTTCAGAGGCAAAGGGAAGTTCCAAAGCGTTTCACTTTCTCCTGAGATTTTTTTTTTTTTCTTCTTCTTCAGTGCTGGGGACTCAGACCCGGGCTCACACGGGCTCTGGATGAGGAGCACTCCACCACTCAGCCCCCGCCCCCCCTATTGTCACATTTCTTAAGAAATCACACTCAACGTGGGAGGCAGGGCCAGTCAGTATAGCTCGTGTAAAGCTCCTTAAAAGCTCTGACGCGTCCGGCATAACAGATATGCGTAACTGAACCGGCACTCAGTTGTTTCCAGGACATGTGTGGATCTCGGGTTGCTTCCTGCAGGCCGGCGCGGGCGCGGGCGGGACTTCTCCTCTCCCTCCACGGCCCCTGGGCTTCCCCTGGCCTGACCCAGGGAGCCTCCCGGGCCGGCCTGGCCCCTCACGCAGCATCGGGCTTCCGCGAAACGACTCTCCCCCTCGGCCAACACCCGAGGGCTTCTCCTCACCTACCCAGAGCCCGTTGGCGTTTGCAGAGCAACAGTAATTTCTACGTTGGGAATTATGCTCCTCTCACACAAGGATGATCGTGAAAAAGAACAGTGCAGGCCGTGTGGCACTGTACACTTTCACTCTGTTCACGGCACCCAGCTCACTGTGATGTACAAAGCCTGTACTTAACCCTGCAAAATGAATCTGAAGAGTCATTATTTTTGGTCCAGAGAACAATAACTTTCTCACGGATTAAATAAGGTGCTAGGCTCCATGACGAAAAACAGCAGGGTCAGGGTTCAAATGCCAGTGGGTCTCACTTAAAACCTATTACATCCACTGCACACAGTACTTTTCAAAGAATTTGAACTTGGAATTCTTTCATGTCTATGCACTGGCGTATTATAAGCTAATAGAACTGTGCCAGAAAAGTCAATTGCTTGTCTTATCATGGTCTTTAGAGAAGCAACAAATTCACATTTATTTGCAATCACACTTATAGAAAAAATATATAGGCAATGTGTCAGTAAAATAACCCATTAAGAGCTTTTTCACATTAGCTTCCACTGATATCACACACACACACACACACACACACACACACACACACACACACACTGACTATATCTCAGGCTCATAGGTGAAAATAACTATCCAACATCTTTACTCTGAAACACTGTAAAGTCCCATATACTTATTTAGCAATATAAAAATTTTAGCTATATTTCCAATTTAATAGCCTTAGGAATACCAATAAAAGAAAATTACATTAAATGCAAATTCAGATAGAAATGTATTTTTTAAATGTTAAGTTGTTGAGAAGTATTAAGAGTCTAACAAACTGTTTAGTTTGTGACTTAGGGAGGTTATCTGTAAGTCACAGGTCAACTAAAAAAAGTGAGCCCTGTACCTCTCATTTGCATTTTAGGGTCACATACCCTACTCTGTTTTGTTCAGACAAAAATTCTACACTTTGCTTTGAATCTGGAAAGATTAAGAGAGTGAAAGTAATTAGAAAATACATATAAAAAGACAGAAAGGGAAAATAGTTGGGTGCCTGCATTTATATAGGTATTCACTGCAGTTTTCATCATATAAAAACTATTATTTGCATTGCTATTTTCCACTTGTGGAATTTATATAAAATAGGTCTTGTATTTTTTCATCTTTGAATCTCTGGAGCCCACTGTAATAGTAATGCCTGAAGGGGAGGAAAGAAGGGAGGGAAAGGGGTGGATTGGAAAGAGAAATAAATTATTTAGAAAACATCAAGGCAACTGACTTAAGAGACAAACGGTGGAGCAGAACATTTTGATATGCATGACTCGAGAATATTTTGTCACATACAGATTACAGAAAAACATATATTGAAGATGTTATTTAAAATGTGTACATGAGATGTTAGAACAAATAATTTTCTGCAAACATCAATCTATCCAGTTTTGGGTGATGGCAACTTATCCAATTGATATCAAACTTAGATAATTTTAAAAAGTGATCAATGTAGAAATTTCTTTCCAGTAAAAATATAAAATATAGGTCCAGAGGGCCAGAGATTTAGCTCAGGGGTTCCAGCGCCTGCCTCCCAAACTCAAGCTCCTGAGTTTGATCCGGGTAACCACATATAATGCTGGGCATGCTGACTCAGGCCCACCAGCAATCGATGCCACATACCACAGTGCCAGGCGTGGTGGCTCATGCCTGTAATCCCAGCACTCGGGAGGCAGAGACAGGAGGATTGCTAAGTTCCAGGCTTGCCTGCCCTACATGGTGAGCTGAGGGCCAGCCTGAACTACAAAACGAGACTCTGTCTCAAAAAAAAAAAAAAAAAATTAGGTGCAGAACACAGAATTTTGTGAATTTAAATTCATGTCCACACAGGATACATCAATGTTTCATTATTAAGGAAGTGATGCACTGAATGGTTTATCAATAAAAGAAGCAGAATGATAAACTGCTAAGGCCCTAAAAACAGGTGACAATTATAAGGTTAATTTGATTCTGTCAAATGGTTCTAAGTGAGGAATATCTCCCAAAAACTGTTTTTTTCCCCAGAAATCTAAGAGTGTTAACAAAATGAATTCTGTACAAAAGCATCTTACTTGATTTATTTCAACAGTTAGCTTTCATTAAACACGTGAAAGTCAACCCATTCTCGAACATGATCTGTAGGACTACGTCGTGCATGAAAAATGTGAGTACTGTTTATGATGAAAACTGAGAAAAGCACTCTTCTTGGCACACCGCCAAGTGTAATTTCCTGTCTTGTCTCTGGTGTGTAGTAAGAGCTTCTTTGTCTTGATATTCCAAGCAATTGTATTAAATGTGTTTATAAACAAATGAAAATGTTGTGCAAAGAAACATATATCTAGATTTGCCTAATAATTGAGTATTCTGATAAAAAAAGAAAATAATAGTTAGGCTGACTTCTTGGTTGGAGCTATGAATAGAGGAAAATCCAGGTTTATAAAAGTAGTCCACTGGGGGATGTAAAATTTCGCTTTTCCATGATAGGTTTTCACTTATAGAAAATAATGAAATAATCTCCTTAAAGAGAAAACTGTCTAGTGTAATTAAAATAGCTTTAATTTACAAAATCATTACTTAAACCATTTTCTCAAACACTGTCATTGCATTTAAGGAAGAAAACATTCATAAACATACACACATATTCATCACCACACATGCACGGAAGAGAAAATAACATAAAGTATTTGTGGTCTCCCTAGGGTATACAGTAGCCAGAATTTAACCTTTCCCCAGCTGTTAAAGTCACTTGCAATGAAATGATACTTCTACTATTAGGAGTAATTAATAGTAGTATTATTATACATGAAAGAGGAGCACTTGCTTGTGCCTGTCCTATTCAATGCTTCCCGTGCTTCGTATCATTGGATTCTATCAACCACCCCATGAGAGACTGTTATCCTCGTTTCAGAAATGAGAATCTTGCCGAAGAGGTCACAGCTTGTAAGTGAACATCTGGAATTTGCAGAAAGGTGGTCAGACATCCATGCTCTGCTCCTTCTCATAACTCCCAGTCATCACCATCTTTAAAAGCTGTAAATCTTAGCATGGTGCTCACTGGCTGGATGTCTTCTAATGGCATCTTGTTTCATTCACAATAAAACCAAAATACTTCACTTCCTTCCTGGGCCCCTGACCACCCTCCCTAGGACCAGCTGGCGCGTCCATCTCCCTCAGTGCTCTCCGGACATACAGACATTCTCGTTGCTTCTCTAAGACACACATGGCATTGGCTAAGCATTTCCTCGCCCTTGCCAAGAACCCCCTTCTTCACTCTTTCATAGTGCCTGGTTAAGTTCCCTAAAATATAGCTCACCTGACCCTACTCTGCATGTCCCTTCAACTTATTTAATTTTTAAAAATAGAAATGATCATGTCCTTAAACAAAGCTATATAATTCGAGTACTCAGTCATGTGTTCAATAACTGTTCTATTGGAACAGGACTTTAGTTTGTACCTTTTCACTAATGCCCAGGATGATAAAAAGTACATCCTCAAAAGGATCTGTGGAGCAAATAAATAAAATAAAATATGTAGGCTTTTAAAAGTATATGCTATTTGTGAAATTAAAAACTATCCAACACTGGATATGGAAAAGTAAAGATAATAATAGTTAGAATGGAAAAGAAAGGTAAAAAATAGTAATTCAAAATGATTTCTCGGGCCGGAGGGTTAGCTCAGTGGTTCCGGCGCCTGCCTTGCAAGCGCAAGGACCTGAGTTCGATCCC
>PVIC010021555.1:0-28476 GCA_004025085.1 Thryonomys swinderianus
AGCTACAGTGATTATAGATTACAAGTAGCCACTTAGCTAATATTTATCCCATAGGGACCTGAGCCATGTGGGAAGTGTGCAGAGAAAGAACAATGGACTCAAGGAAAGGACTTTAAATCTGAGATCCAACAAAACCTTATAAAGGCATTATGCATTTGCTACAGGGAAAATAACTCAGGTCCAGATGTTCTGATCACCCAGCTGTGTATCAGAAGCCCAGGGAGGCCCACTGGACCAGGTCCTGCAGCTGAAGAGTATGATTTCCAGTTGCTGGTTATCTCTAAAGAGGCTCAGAGGCTTGGCTGTCAATCTCCACTTTGAGCCTTGGGGCCTTTCAGATTTGTCTCTGGGAACAATTTTGATGTGTCTTCTTTTGCGGTTTGTTGAGGGCCCGATACCTCTTTGACTGCATATTAGCTTCTATCCTATATTAGCTGCCCTTAATATATTGACATCTTTCTTTACACGCAATACATGTTATCTGGGACCCTTCTTTGAGTCCCTCAGACCAGCTAAGTGTCACCTCCCTGCCAATGGTAAGGAAGGGCCAGCTATGTCTCTGGTGGTGATTAATGGTACTACAACAACATTGGATTGGCCAAATTGAATGGCGAAATAAGAGTTTATTCAGTATCTACTCCTAGAGAGTCAAGCTTATGCCAGCAAAGGCTAGAGAAACCACAATTCGGCTGAAGCAAATGGTCTAGTTTAAGCTATTGAGAAAGTGGTAAATGTTAATTACAATCATGATTAAGCTTCTCTGTATGCTAATTGTGCTTATTGAAGTTAGTCTTTTGTCCTCAAATAAAAACTAGGAAACAAATACTCTTTCTTGATGTTTACATATCAAAGCTCCTTAGTCCTAGAGGAAGCCATTCAAGAGTTGTAAAACTAGAAACAAGGTGAAGGAATATTTAATTGTCTCATGATTAGAAAAATATATTTACAATTTCAAGTTTTCCAGTGTAAAGGGTACAAGAAGGTGATGCTAAGGGACTGTTCTGGGGAAGCTTGTCTAAAGTTTAGTCTCCCTAGTAATATGGCTTTTTTTGTAAAGCCTAACAATAACATTTCCATCTGATTTTCTATGTTAAAATTCAGTCACATTTGGAATTATTTAGGTTAAAATCTCAACATATCTTTTTGGTTGTATTTAATTCCACTCAAAACCTGCTAACAATGACAAAAATATATTTTTTAAAAATGTCCAAGTTTTTTTTAATATGAACACCTGTAGATGCAAATGAGCTCTAGAAAGTATGATAGTCTTTGTAGAATGGGAAATTTCCAAAGGAAATTTTGTGTGGGAATGTAATGAGGGGAAGGAATAAATATGATTCTGAAAGAAAATAAAAGAGCATGTATATAGGGGGTGGGGAGGTGTGGGTGGGTAGGTGGGGATATGGGTAAAAATGAGAATTGACTGTATCATATATTGGTACAAATTCCCCAATGTTATGTGTGATTGTGAGATGAATATAAATTGTACCAATAGCTTTGCACCGTGGCAGTATCATAGCCACTGAGGTTTATCCGAGGCACGATTATTGCTAATTGTAAATTGTACCAACAAAGAATTCAAAAAAAAAAGTGTCCAAGGCTTAAAATAACTTCTTTGCATCTTAATAAATAAAAATAGAATACTTGTGTAAAAGAAAGGATTAATTCCAGATATAAAAGTATATTTGGTTCAATGGATTTAAATGGTTTTATTAAAAGAATAATCCAAATAATCACAAGTGATTTAAGTATTTAGCCATTATAATAACTTAGACAAAATCAAGTAGATGATAATTGTAAAACTATTTGTAAAAAACATAAAAGTCCAAGTGTATTGTTAAGACAATATACAAAAAAACTTTCTATATTTAATTACCCACATGTCCAAAATAATCAATATAAGTGAAACAAATACAGTTAGTACTATTAAGTCATTAGCACTGCAGAGATATTTTAATTTATGCCTTGATTATCAAATGTCTAAGTTTTTCTTAAACATCTTGGTCAAGATTTTTGTAGGTGAGACTGAAATTTTCATGTGTAATATATATCATGTGACTTATGAGAAAATGTTGTTCAACATAAAACTCAGAGCTTTAAAAGGTAATTTAAAAACTCTTCTGGAAGAAATCTTATTCTGCAAAAGTATCATTAATTTATGCACAACAAATATTATTGAGCTAGCCAGGTAATTTGTAAATATTTCTTGCAATAAAATATCACACGAAATATGGTAGACAATGAGATCTGTGACATTTAGTTTTGATATTTTACATTACAAAATATAACTTTGAAACGACCCTTTTTATCTAGTGTATATGTTCAGTACTTATAGTATGTTGGGTATCAGAGATTAAATTTGTCAGCTTTCTCTATCAATGACTTCTACTTTACTTAGTTATAGAAGTACAAAGTAGGAATAATAAGTCTCTTCCATCCGTACCCATAATTCTAGTTTAGAGATATAAAAACTGTTCTAGGAGTAATATATTTCTATACTTATTTTGGATACTGTGTCACTACCTGTATGTGAATACCCTGGCTATTAAGTGGAGATTATTCTATGGACCAAATTCAAGATGCCCATCTCTCAGTTCTGAATAGAGATTTGAGTTGACAGGCTCTACTTAGAAAAAAGTAATCTTAATTGATGGTCTTGATATTGATTAGAGAATTGACTCATATGGTAGAAAGATTTGGCCATATGGAGATGTGCTGAAAAGCAAGAAATTAGAAAACAAACACAAAAACAAAGCAAGGATCCTGCAGAGTGGGTCCAATCTGGAGCCTTGGAAAGTTAGGCTTAATATTTTCTGAAGTTTCAAAGCATAAAGTTGTGCATTTCAAATGATAGTAAAACATTTTCTATAATAATTAAAATTATTAGAGGTAGAACTTTATGTTGATAAATATAAAACAATAATATTTAAATATATGCTGAAGGAAAAAATACCTCCATGTCAGTGGAAGATCCATATTAAATTGTTTATTTAAATAAACTCATAAGAAACAAATATACTATTTCACTACACAATTTGTTTCATTTAATATATCAAATATTCATTTGACCAATGATAATTCTAATGACCTCGTGAAACCTTACTCTTATTTTTAGTTTGAAAAATTAAGTTGGGTATTTCATCACATGAGTATAACCTGTCATAAACTAATTAGTCCTAGGAATGAGAATATTTTTGAACTCTTATCCCTTAAAGGATATTGTTTTAATACCCTTCTATGTTATGCTGTTCGAGTATTTTAATAGATTTTTATTACTAAAAATTAACACATGATACTAGAAAAATCTTTCTCAAGATCAAGTATATAGCTAATATCATACACAAGATCTATATCTTTTAACAGCCGAAATAAACTACAAAATTTCTAGGTAGTACTACTTCAAGTGTGTCTGTTAAAATCTAGTATTTTAGGGTTCCATTATGGTTCATTTCTAGAAACTGTATCTTTAAATCTATTTCATTCATGATAGATGCACCATTCAAAATCTCTGTTCACTTTCACATTTCTGTAGTTTCTTTAGCAGAAAATTTCTGGTTTCATTCCATTGACCTTGATAAAATACATGAGCTAATTGTATTTCTTTTCTTTTGCTTCTTAATACTTGCTTAATGACCTAGCATATGTTCTATTTTCAAGAAAGTTCCATGAACTTCTGGAAACTGTGATATCCCACTGCTGTCAAATAGAATATTATGTCGATGTCTGTTAACTCTATTTTATCTATAGTGCAGTTTAAATCTAACATTTATTTAATAACTTCACTTGACCTATTAATATACAATGGGGTTTTATATATATATATATATATATCAATAAATATATATATACATACATCTATATGTATATATTCATATATATTTTATATTTATATAAATACATATACTTATTTACAGAATCTTATTGCTTTAAAACATTAAACAAAGATATACCATGTATATATTAGCAGATATACTAATGCTCTTAATTTAATCTTTTATCTATGTTTCAAGAATTAGAGTTGCCAGGATAATCCAGTCACAGTTATCTTCCTTGATTACTTTGACTTCACAAGTTTATTTCCCTCAGACTGTATAATTTAAGGATGCTGTTTTGTGTAAGGTCTTTAAAAATCTGAGATTTTGTAAATACAGATTTCTCTCTGCTGTTATAATATTGAACACAAAGCAGAGTAGCCAGTGTCACTTTCTGGTTTTCCTACCAAACACTGTTTCAAATTTCCTAAATATTTAAAATCATAATATCAAATTTGCCACAAAAATCACTGCAGATAGTATTTCTAAATCCATATTAACTTTTCTGAATTCATCCTATTTTTACTACTAAGACCAGAGTACTTCCTAATAGACTAATGCTTAAATTAAGAAAATATCTAGGAAAGGGAGGTTCCCATTTCTTTTACATCTATTTCCACACTCGCTTACAGAGTAGACCTATTGCACTTTTCACACCCATTTTTCTTCATATGATAAGAAAAAAAATTGAAGATATTTTTAAATATTTTCCATTGTTGAAAGATAGGAACAGGGCAGGACATCCAAGAAACAATATGATGAAGAGATGATGTTGGAACACACACACACACACACACAACACACACACACACACACACACACACCAACCTGGTAGAGAAAATAATTTAAAAGATATGTTAAATAACAACAATATTCTACAAAGTGACATTTACTAATGTTTATTCAACATTTTATGCAAACTAATGCTTTTTAAAATTTAAATTTTGCATTAAATTAAGAGATCAAATGGCATCACTATTTGCCAAGCTGTTCACCATTCAAAACCTACAGTAATTCTGTCTCCTCTATTTTTCTTACATTTCAGCATAAACTGTAATAAACTCCATATGACAGAATTTCAAAATGAGGTTACAACTTGACCCACTTTCTACATGTCATATTCTACTGCTCTATTTTTTTTTTTTTTTTTTTTTTTGAGACAGAGTCTCGCTTTGTAGTTCAGGCTGGCCCTGAGCTCACTATGTATCCCAGGCAAGCCTCAAACTCAGCAATCCTCCTGTCTCTGCCTCCCGAGTGCTGGGATTACAGGCATGAACCACCACACCCGGCACTGTGGTATGTGGTATTGATTGCTGGTGAGGATGAGTCACCACACCCAGCATTGTATGTGGTTACTGGGGATTAAACTCAGGACCTTGCGCTTGCGAGGCAGGTGCCAGAACCACTGAGCTAAATCTCTGGCCCTCTACTGCTCTACTTTGAGTCATAATACTTCTCAAGCAGATATGAGCAAGTTATCTAATTCATTTTCATGCTCAATTTCCAATTATTTTCAGTACTTTTTACATATCAACTAGAAGATGTCTTTAAGAATCTCAGTTAATCCATAAATTTAGTTCATTAATTGGCAGGAACCAAGAAAACATGGTTTATATACAAAATGGAATATTAGCCATAAAGATGAAAATCTTGATGGTAATTGAAAATGATGGCCAGACTCATAAAGAAAAAGTATTTCATGTTTCGTCTTATGTGTAGGATCTGGAATAAAAAAGACGAGATGAAAGTAGCAGGTCATCTATAAGACAAGCAGAAAGGGATAAGGGTAGGGGAAGAGTAGTATATTGAGCCAAGACCATCGATGGGAGCACGGATGGGACCAGAGGTTGCTTGCATACCTGAAAACACCACAATGATCCTATACGCAGTGTAATTAGTTCACACTAATAAAACATTTAAATTAGATAACACTATTCCTTTAGCTCCCTCAGGGTTTGTGTACTCCGTTAATGCTGGAAATAGATTTTCAAGTTGTTCTGTCCTTCATGGATCACATAGCCCTCCCACTCTTTCCCTTCAGAGATATCTTGCCTTTCACCTCTCTTAAAACTGCGCCCTTGGGGTACTCAATCTGCTTCACATGTAACAGTCCGGTACTAGGGTTTGCCTGCTTAGTGATTGAAACATCCACAATCCTCCAGAAAACAGTGACTATGACAGGAGAAAGAGCAGCAGGTGTAGAGGATCAGATGGGCCCCGTTAGTGTAGCGGGGCTGCATTCATATATTGAGATGAGTAAATCAAAAGAACTCAGGACAGTTTTAATAATTTCCTAGCATGCATTTATTCTGTACAAAGTGACAGGAATTTAATTTCATGCTTTGGGTACAGAGCTGGCAAACGTTTCTGGCATACACACGAGACACACCAAAGGAATGAATGAGAATGATAAAGCTTTATCCAATTGCTTTTTATTAAACCCATTTTAGAAATCTATGGTTAATGCTGAATCATACTTTGAGGTGATTTTTCAAATTATTATATATGACCTTAAGAACTCTCTTCTCCATGGTGCAGACCGATGTTAGTTGGTGAGCCTTCAACCCAGGTTGTAATTATCAAAACAAGTCTACTTTTAGGAAAATTTACATTGAAGGAGAATAAAACCAGGTTTATGTGAACATTGAAAACCATAAATGCAACTTAAATGTACACTTTTCAAGCAAACAGCACTTGTATTAATGGAAGGTGTTCAAGCTGATAAATTTATCTATATATTGCCTAAAGTATAAATTGTTTTTTTCTTTTTTTTAAAGCATTATTAAACATTTTACCACATAACAGGAAAATTAAATGGCCTTATTTTCTCAGAATTATTTATTCTTTTCATTTCATATCAGCATTTATCTTTACATATAATTGTCTTAATATATAATTCATATTTGAATCAGATTAATTTATTATTCCTATAAACGTTGCTGATTATCTTTATTTGACTGATTTTGTTTATTGACTTTATGACTTTCTTGGAATATCACAAAATCAATTTTATTTAAGTTAACTGATTTTTTTTCAAATTAAGCATATTTAACTTCAGTTTTTGTATGTACTTTCTTTTGTATTTAAAATGGAAAACATCTTCACTATCATATAAAAATAAATGTAGACTTATTTTTATATGAAGTAAAACATATTAAATAGTTTATTTGCCATTTTAATACTAGAGGACACTCATAAACAGACATACACATATACAGAAAAACTAGTGAGTTAATCTCTACCAAATAAAGCATGAAGCAACAAATCTTCAAAGTCCCGTCTCATCAAAGGAATATTTAATTTTTTTTCAGAAACCTTAGAGAATTCATTCTACTTTTACAGTTTTCTAAAATCTTACCTTTAGGGTTTTAATTGATTATATAAAATGTTCAAAATATTATTATATAGTTTTGAAGAGATAATGATACTTTAATTTATATTTGGTACAGACACTTTATAGCTTCTCAAAGTAAATCTGAGACAAAAAAATGGAAATCTTATATTACCATGTAGCAAATTTATGAATAAATCTAAGATGCTGAATTTTCCCAGTATGTAGAAAGAGTAGTATATTGTAATATAAGTACTATAGAACTCTTTCAGATGTTTAAATAACCTATGTGTTTAATTTCACTAAACCTATGAGAAATTATTTACTGATAAAACAGTACTTTCACAGCAGTCTAATAGGCTGGAACACAGTCACGAAATACTGAAAATCATAAATTACATCTTCACATAATTAAAAGTTTTTATTAAAGAAGAACATATATAGAAGTTTCTCAAACAAATAAAAAATTCTAATTTCCATCATTGGATCTTACAATTCCAATGAGTCCTATATTCAAAGTATTCTTTCTAAAATATCGATTTTCTTGACAAATTCCTGTGTGATGTTTCAAAACAAAATTTTAGCGTTCCTAAGTTTATATTTTAATAATTAATCTCAGTCATGATCAATTTCATATGATGGTATTTCATAGCTCTCAAAAGTGGTGCACAGGAATAATATTCATTATTATCATGGTATATTTTTATTCATAATCATGAAGATGCCTAAAAATGTATTCTATTGCAACATGCATGCCATTGATACCTTGATACTAATTCATTTTTTCTGAACATAGTAATTCTCCTCACAGCCTCAAAGAGTGCCAGTTATACCAGTGTGCACCACCATACCTGGCCTTGTGCTTCTTTAAAACTTAAATATAATTCTTGTTTCTAGTCAGCCCACTGTTTTATATAAAAGCACCAATAGCTGCCCCCTCACCCTACAATGCTTGCTAAATCACCTAGACTCTGCAAGCCATTTGCATTCTGACCTGGGCAACCTCTGCAGCGATGCGCTCTCTGAACCATGCTGAACTGGTAAGTATATATATATATATATATATATATATATATATATATATATATATATATATTTTTTTTTTTTTTTTTACCACCAACTGTGTTTTGATGGAGACATAGATTTGTTATCAGTTTTCTCCAAAAGATTGACTCTCTGTGTAAGAATACAATCTTCCCATCATTGTTTTATTTTATCCACATCATAACTTAAAATCACTTCAACTTTCCTAAATTTTTCATATCTTTTTTCTTTCTTAAATACTGATTAATCAATTTTTCTTATTTCCAGATAATCTTGACCCTTCGTCAACTTGCATGCACAATCCTGAATAAATTCTAGATTCTGTGGTAATGGAAGAAATTTCAATCTGACTTTACATTTTATAGGATAAAGGCTGCATACAAAAATATCTGTGAACCTCAGCTGAAAGGCTTTTCTTAACCTAAGGACAAGATTTTGTGCAGGTAGATAGAAAACAGCACAATAGAGTAAAATGTCAAACAAGAATCAGAGATTTGGTGAAAAACAATACCACTGAAGTATACAGGACCTTGTTTTAGTAAGTAACCAACTTCCACATGTACACACTGGTAACTGGTTAAGATTACAACATTTATTTATTTTTCTGTTTTTTTTTTAACTATTCAACACTTTGGTTGGATCACTTTTCAAAGAAAGTAATTATGCCCCAAGCATTTTTCAAATTTTCTATAAGAGAACCAAAGGCAAGAAATATGGGAACAAAATAACAGTTTGGAAGTAGATACTGCATAGGAATTTGGGAAACTGATCAATCACTTGCTGGGCAGATGGTGATAAATTCACTTTTCTGATAGTAAATAAAATTCTAAGAAACCTTGATATTCAGAAGTATTTCAATCGGATAATTCTATAAACTGTGAAAATTGGCATGGGATATCTGAAAAGTAGGAAGTGTTTAAATAAATATTTTAAGTAGTAATGAAAAGTGGCAAATATCGTGAGAAGTAGGATCATAGTGCCTCTAATTTTGTGCATTTACATTGAAACCATCAAGGATAAAAAATATTGAGATAGATTCTTCAGATTAAATCACATACAGGTGAAAATTCCCTATGTTGAGTCTTCTCATTATGTTGCCCTAAAATGTAGAAATAAATGCTTTGCTACAAAAAAGAATATAGGGGCTGAAGGATTTAGGTCAAGTGGTGCCACACCAACCTGGAACACTTTAGGGCCCGAGTTTGATCCCCAGCACCACAAAACAAACAAACAAAAAACAAGCCACTGTACAGGCATAAAATGAAAAGGGGTCACCCTTGAAAAGCATGCTATGCAAAGACATAATATCATACTACTATTCAAAATTAGATTAAGCTCTGGTCTTGAAGCCCTTCCTTCTCATTTAATTCTTTTTTATTTATATTTATTTTTGCTTTTTTAATTAGTGCACAATTTCAGTGAACAATGATTACATTTCTCATGAGAATTTACTGCCTGTACTTAACACATGCAGTTCTTTGCTGCCCTTTTCTTCCGTTTTGCTTTATAAAGATGTATCTTTCTTTTTCCTATTATGCCTATTTTTATTTATTTTATCCATACTTTGCATTTCTTATGTTAGAGAAACCACATGATATATAAGCTTGTATGTCTGATTTATTTTACTTAACGTTATGATCTCAAGATGCATTCATTTTCCTATGAACAACTCAAATTGATCCTTCATACTAGCAGAGAATTCATTCATTTCTCAATAGTCTGAATTGGTTTTTCTTCCAGACTGTAGCATTGCTCCTCAATCATATTTGTCTCTTTCAAATTTGCAGACAAAAACAGAACCATGTTTTCTTTATTCTTCCAGCTCTCTGGATCCTGCTTTGACTCCCCTCTCATGTCCTCTTGTGGTTTTACCAAAACTGCTTCAGATTCCCCCGAGATCCTCTCCTATTTATATTCCTTCCTTCCTGACGTTCAGTTCTGTGCTTTATTATGCCTTTCACCAACTCTCACACAGGTAATGAATGGTTCAATACATTTGCTTGTGAAGCATTAATCTCTATTCAGTTTCTGACATAGGAAGCTCATAGGACTTTTTAAAATGCTTACATTAGCTTCTAGAGAAAAGATAAACACTCCTTTCTGGACCACCTAGCTTTAGTTTGTCTTTCTCTTCTTTTTTCTTTTCTTTCTCTTTTTCTTCCTTTCTTCTTTCCTACTACATTGCCTCTATATCAAATTAAGTTTCCTGGATTTGCTATAGATATCTTTCTCCTTTGACCAAGTTTTTATTTTCTTTGATCATGTTAATAACTACATTTTATAATTTTAGGGTTTATTTTTAATAGATTAACTGTTTACTTTCTGAGGTAAATTCTGATGTTTTTGTACACTGCACTGATCGAAGAGTGGTAATATCAAACTAATTAACACATTTATTACCATAAGTGTTCAACATTTGTGGAGCAGATAATATTTACTTGTCTTGAATTCAGCTATTATTTAACATGAAATAAGATATTGTTAACTTTAGTCAGCATGCTGTTTAAAAGGTCACCAGAATATCTATACATTTTTTTCACAAATGCTAGAAGATGATAAATTATAACTCTGCGATATGTATGTGCAAGTTTATCTTTCTCTTATAAGAATAATTCTAAAACTGGTCACCTTTCAACAGTCTCACCCTCTGAATACTATAACAACAATCTAGGTTCTGTTGTGACTTTACAGGTATAATTAAAGTCACATGTTTTCTCTAAACAATTTTTTTGCTTTTTATCTTTATTGGTACATAGTATACACACATCATAATCACACACAATATTTGGAATTTGTACCAGTATATGACATAATTTAATTCTCATTTTCCCATTCCCCTACCCACTCCACAACTCCCACCCCTAAACATATAAGCCCTTGTTTCTCTTTTTTTATTACCATCACATTTTTTCTTTACCCCTCATTATTCATGCTTCCACATTTCCCTTTGAATATTTTTTATTTTGCAATATTCATCATACATTCTAGAAATCATTTATATTTTCAGTTTCTCACATCAGAGAACAGATATGATATTTACACATAAAGTTAGGAAAAATGCAATAATCACTTGTTTCTAACATGAGTCATTGTATTGTTATATTTTCTCTCATAAGCTTCTGCTCATTTGCCTTTGCACTTTTTTTTAACAAGTCAGACTCTTACCACATACAATATTCTGTCATTTGTGTACACGCTAATCAAACTTTTACATGCCTAGGGGGAGCTAAGCATTTAGCCTGAAAATGGAAATATATGGCTGGAAACAGTAATCTCCAACAAATTGTGCTCTACTTGACTCTGTTAAGTACATCTCATCTTTCTTATGTATAATTAACCACAATAATTCTAAGTGGATTTGACATGTTGATATTAAAACTTCTTTTTTTTTTTTTTTTGAGACAGGGTCTCGCTTTGTAGTGCAGGCTGGCCCTGAGCTCACTATGTAGCCCAGAAAGCCTCAAACTCAACAATCCTCCTGCCTCTGCCTTGTAAGTGCTGGGATTACAGCCATGAGCCACCATGCCTAGCTACATTTCTATATTAGTAATTATCATTTGATTAGCAGCCCTGGTAGAAAGCAATGAGCATCATCTGAAATGTAAACTGGAATGTTCTAGTAAGGGATCTAGGTGTTATATAACATGTTATAACTTAGTCAAGAATATGTTTTTCACAATAATTTTGCCAATAAATTTATAGAATATGTATAGTGTACACTAATGCAAAATATATTTCCTTGTATTAGGCATCATACTCACACAAAACTTAATTTCACTACATGAATTATTATGGCTTGTGTCTAAACATCTCTCCAAAGACCCATGTGATCATAGGGGTAGGGCTTTTTCAGAGGTGACAGGATCTAGACTATGTGAAACTTGGATGAAGGGTGTGATGACTAAATAGTTTGGTCAGTGATTGTTCTGGCACCTGCTCTAAATCTGGTAGCTTAGGTAGAATATGAAAAGGCCAGGGAAAAGCTACTGTTTTAACTTGCTGCCTTACTCCTTTTTTGTCTTCTGCCTGCCATTAATTGTTTTTTTCTGTGTTGCCTTCCTTGGGTGTCCTACCTTAGGACCAGCCAACTATAGACAGAAACTCCTATAAAATATGAGATAAATAAACATTTGCTCCTTTCACTTTGTATGTTGGGTATTTTATCTTTAACAAGGGACAGAGGTTTGTTCTAATAAGGAAATTAGAAAAACAACCAAGAGTTGAATTTTTTCAAAACTCATGATTTTGAAACTTAGTTTTTTGAAAACTGTTTCAATATGGAGTAAGTTTTAAAAAAGGAAAACATGGCTGAGTAATGGTTTGAGGAAAATACTGGGTCACAGTTCAAGGAAAAGTCCTGAATCACAGTTCGAGGAAATTGCTGGGTCATGGTCTGAATAAAAATGCTGAGTCACGATTTGAGGAAATTGTTGAGTCACAGTTCAAGGAAATTGCTGAGTCAGGGTTCAAGGAAAATTGCTGAGTCACGGTTTGAATAAAAATGCTGAGTCACGTGTGGTTCAAGAAAATTGCTGAGTCACGGATGGAGTAAATTGCTGAGTCACAGTTCAAGGAAAAATGCTGAATCACAGTTTGAATAAAATTGATGAGTCACACTGAATAAAAATGCTGTCATGGAAGAAATTGCTGAGTCATGGTTTGAGGAAAATGCTGAGTCATGGTTCAAATAAAATTGCTCAGTCACACTTTGAATATAAATGCTGAGTCACGATTGGAGGAAATCGCTGAGTCACGGTTTGAGGAAAATGCTGACACAGTTTGAAATCAATGCTGAGTCGTGGTCTGGTTGCTGAGTCACAGTTTGCATGCCGAGTTATGGTCTGAATGCTCAGTCATTGTGAGGGTGCTGAGTCATGATCTGAGTGTTGCACTATGACTGCTCAGTGGCGAATTGTATAATCCCTTGCCATTTGCAGAGTTGAGTTGCCAAAGTGTGTGTGTGTGTGTGTGTGTGTGTGTGTGTGTGTGTGTGTGTGTGTGTTTGTGTGTATACAGTTGTTTTCTCAGGAGTATGGCATGTTACTTATGAGTCCAGTTTGTGGTCACTATAAGAGATGAAACTCAGAAAACAGAATATTTATTTAGTTATGCAATATCAATATTTGGACATTTTTGAGAGGAATGAGGAGGTGCATATCTTTAAAAGTCTTGATACAAATTTATCATACAACATATTTCAGAGTACATGCACACTGTGAAACAACTCAAACAATTGTATGCTTGACCTCACAGACTTTTTTTTTTGTGAGAACACTTACAATCTACTCTTATTAATTCTAAAGAATATAACACAGTATTATTAGCAGTAGTTACCATGTTGGACAATAGATCTCTTGAACTTACACCTTGTGTCTAAATGAAATTTTGTGCTTTCTGACTAACATCTCATCTACCTCTCTGTCCCTGGTAACCACTATTCTAACTTTGTTGCTAGAGTTCAATTCTTTTGGATTTCACATATGAGAGAGTCCATGCGGTGTTTGTCTTTCTATGCCTGGCTTATTTCACTTAACCTAAGGTCTTCCAGTATCATCCAGTGGAGAAGTTTCTAATCTTCTATTCCTTGGCTTTGTGTAGTTTCCAATCAATTAGCTGGTTTACATCACTGCGTCTTTGTTCCTCCCACGGGGACTAGCATCAGGCTATCATGGTTATCAGAGGGAGCCATTACTGAGACAGGCAAAGGCTCTGGACTAACTCTTCACACAGGGCCCAGATGTCTGTCGGAGTCCCTCCCTTTTCCATTTGCTGAGTGCCACTGTATGGAATACTTTCTAGGTGCCAGAGGGCACTGAGCTGAACCCAGGGCAGAGATGGGAGGTAGAAGACCCTCTCTTTACTCTGGGGGCAAGACTGAGCAGGTGCAGCTGAGCTACAACACTGGCACAGCCACAGTTCTGCCACCAGGGATAGGCAGGAGGTTCTGATGGCTTCTGGTTGTGCAGGTCTTGATGACTGTTGCCCTTAGTGGACAGTGGGGGACAGAAGTGCCTGTTCGCATTCCTGACTGGGAGTGTTTTCCTTGAGTCCTGGAACTGGGGCAGTGTAGGACATTGCTCTTGGAATCGTGGTCCTTACCATTAGTCGACTTAGGTGCTGGTTCCCTGCATTAAATCCTGACACTAGCTTGGATTTCTCTACTTCAGTTCCTTCCCCTTGGCCACCAGGCCACAAACTCCATCCAAGGAAGGCTGGACAAGAGTCCAGGTGTGAGTATATTCCACTGGCTGTTAGAGGAATTACCTATACAGTTGTCAGAGAGTGCCACAGGAGATGCCACCATGGTTTTCAATGCTGAGGCCAAATAGTCAGCAAAGTGCTCCTGCTGACTCATCAGCCAGTCCCACAAGGGGCAGCAGGCTTGGGGTTTTACAGTCACCTAGGCATTATGGCAACAATGGCGTCAGGTCCCCATGGGCGTCTCGGAATGGCCCTCTTTCCATTCGACTGTTGAAATGACTCCTGTCAAATGCTCCTTCTCACTCCCTCTTTCATCAGACAACTCAAGGAATCCACTTCCTCTGTGTCTCAGTCTCCAGTCACAGTCCTGCTTTGAACAGTTGGTACAGTGGGTGTCTCAAGATCCTTTTCTAGATCTCACCTTTTAGCCTTCATGACAGGCATTTTATTTATGATACAGATGTAAATGCCACAGTGGCAATTATTGCACAGTGTGACTTGACAGGAGCATTTCAGGCAGTCCAGGTAGTGATTGGGAGTCTTAGGATGGAAGTATGAGAATGAAATTACAGACTGGTGCTTGTGGTACTTTTCAGATGGGTAAAATACGCTACAGAAAGGAGAGCTGTGTTTCAAGCCCTCAATATAGGCTAGAGACTGCATGGCCCTGCAGCCCAGTCTCCCCTCTGTACCCCTCAAACCTGCTTTATAACATGTCTGAAGCCTTAGGTGTGGCATTTTTCACATGTTTTATCAGGTTGATGCTCAGTTTCAGATTTGGGAGCATTTTGCATTTTAAATTTTTGGATAGCAGATGAGAAACTTATACAATAACCTCCCTTATTCAAGGGGATTAAATACATACCCAGGTGCACAATGGATGCCAGGAACTGTAGATAATGCGGAATCCTAAGTACAAGCACAGCAACACCTCACAGTTGACCTGATAGGTTAGCCATCCAGAGCAAAACGAACACGTGGCTCCACTGAACAAAGGGAGGTCTCACAAACTGGATGAGATGGAGCTGGGTATTGTAAGATCTCATTAAATTGGCTTATAATTTAAAATGTATGATTTTTTTTAAGTTCTGGGAATTGAACCCAGGGCCTTCACACTGAATTAGATCCCCAGTCCTTTAATTTTTTTTTTTAATTTTGAGACAAGGTGTCACTGATTTGCCAAACTGCCCAGGCTGAGCTCAAATTTGTAATTCTCTTGCCTAAGCCTCCCAGAGTGCTGAGATTACAGACCACCACAAGTGGATAGATGGTGCTTATTTCTGAAATTTTCTTTTTTCTTTTCTTTTCTTTTTTTTTTTTTTTTTTTTTTGATACAGGGTCTCACTTTGCAGTTCAGGCTGGCCCTGAGCTCACTATGTAGCCCAGGCAAACCTCAAACTCAGCAACCCTCCTTCCTCTGCCTCCCGAATGCTGGGATTACAGGTGTGAGCCACCACACCCAGCATTTGTGATATGTGGTACTGATTGCCAGTGGGTGTGAGTCCCCATGCCTGGTATTATTGTATGTGGATACCAAGGATTGAACCAGGGACCTTGTGCTTGTTAGTCAGGCACAGGAACCACTGAGCCAATTCTCTGGCCCTGGAATTTTCTATTTAATGTATTTAGACCACAGTTGATAGGTGGCAAGTAAAACTGTAGAAAACAAAACTCTGAGTAACAAGGGAATGGCTATGACTGCTTGCCCCTGGCCATTGTCCAGCCTGGGGAGCTGCAGCCTGACCCTGGGTGGACTGATGATGGCTGATCCTCTTGAGTTTGTCTGGGGGCCATGCACTCTCTGGCTGTGCAGATGGGAAAGCAGCTCCTCCTCAGGACTGCTGTGAAGAAGGCATTTCTATCACATGGGCGATAGACAGGAGACTCGGACACAAGGGCAAAGAGGCACCTTCATCCCTTCCCCAGGGGTGGCAGGACCAGGACTCAGGCTCCTTCCAGGTGCTCTTAGCCTCTGCCTCTATGTGGCATCGCTTTGGAGTCAGTGCTATCGGGACACTCGGAGGAGAACTGAGGATCCAGCTTGGGCAAGGGTTCTATGGCACTTTGGGAAGGCTGGTCCACAGGACAACCCACCCAGAAAAGATGCTTGCCCACTTTCCCAGGGGTGTTATAGCAAATGCAGGCACATAGCTGGTCGCTTGTGCCTGCTGGAGCGCCACCACCCCCAACCCCCGGCTGAGCCATGTCATTCTGCCCTGCCCAGTAATTTAGGAGAATAACTGTGACAATGACAACCAAAGCCAGTTGGACCCTCAGGGAGAGTCCTGGGAGGCAAACTATAATTATCTAAATAGACTCTGGGGGGGATGTAAGTTTTACAACCTGCCACTAGGAAGCATTGCTAATGTCTCTTTCTGCTGAAGGAGTGGTTTACAAGGGAGTGCCTCCTGGCTACTTTCCACGTGAACGAAATGGCTTTCTGTGCCAAAACCTGCGCAAGAAGGAGTTCGTTGTACTTCAGGATGGTGGTGAATGAAAGGGCTGCTTCTAGAAATTTCTGAGGGTTCTCCTGTCAGTGAAGGAAATGTTTGGGCTTTTCCTAAATTGCATTCCCATTAAGAACCAAAAAAAAAAAAAAAAAAAAAAAAGGAGGAAAACACTGAGCTTCGTGTTGCTTTCAGTCACCCTGTTTTGTGTTTTTAAAAAACACTGTAGTTAATCAGTCAAACTTCTTCTACTTTGAACCTTTTTTTTTTTTTTGATGTTCTCATGAACTTGTAAACTTGAGTACACAAATATATTCAAAAGACTTCAAGGAAACCAATTTTACTTTATTTGACATTATACTGAGAAATAATCAATCTATTTTTGTCTTTTATTCAACAAGATAAAACATTCCACTAATTTCATTTGAAATTTTGTTTTTGTCAAGTAAATTTGAATCATAATTGAGGTCATTTCCATGAGTAAGTAGTGTCTGCTCATCCAGAGTTTCATTTTCAGTATTTTTGTTTATCTATCGTGAACAATAAACTGAGACACTTGAAAAATTAAACAAATATACAAATTGCAGTTTTAAATAATTATTTTACCCTATTGTAATAATTAATTCCTTATTATGCCTTATTAACAAATTAGATTTTATTATAGGTATGCATAGATAAGGAAACTATAATATACATGTTTTATATATATATACATATATATATATATATATATATATATATACTTATAAAACTCTAAATATGGTGTCTTCACATATACATTGTAGGACTTGAAAAGCATCTCTCATGGACATTGAGACTAGAGCAGACAATTGTGTTTTTCCAATATATTAGTGAAATATTTTGTAAAAGATAAATCTGAAAATGGTAAAAAATTTATCTGTATCTATCAAACTATCAGTCTACCCATGTATTGCATTACTTTGAATAAAATTCACAAAATAATAATTATTATATTTCCTATTAAATGACCATTCTATTATATAAGTAAGCATCTTGTATATGTGGGTAGTATTTAAAAATGTATGTATATTCATGAACTAATGTTTATCTTCCAACAGTAAAATTTATAAATAAGGAATCTGTGGTATATATACAAGCTCAAGTTCATGTACACAGAAAGTGAAAAAGATAAAATTGATGACTCCAGCATGTTTTTCCTAAAGGATAAATTACTTATAGAATTTTAAATTAATCAAGTTTACAAAAATTCTCTTTAAAGAAATGTATTAAATATGTTTTGCTACCATCAAGGCAGTCTTACTAATTAAGCAATAAACTTTTCATCAGACACACCTCAGATTTCTCTGTCTTGATCTATCCAGTTTTAGCCCTCCTTCCCAGACCTTTCTTCCTAGGAAAGGAGAAATTCTGATCAGCTTGAGGTACCATATCTATATGTGGCTTTTCACCATGTTTTTGTACTGCATTCCGCTGTCTTTCAGCAGCCTGTTTGGCCTTTCTTTCCAGGTCAGTAGACAGGTATTTCTAGAATTGGAGTGTCACCTCAGTCGCTCCAGAATTCTGTGTAGGCAGCAGGTAGCAGTCTATATGATGAACCTACAGAAGATTATGACCGCTTTCCTGGGAACCAGAATGTCCACACTGAAGTCTGCCAGAAACAGAGGTGGTCAGGCCTATGTGAAAGTTGGCTTGAGTGAAGCCCCTGTGGATTGCAGACCAACAACTAACTGAAGGGTCTGCAACAATACATTCCTCTCTTTCGTAGCTACTGGTGATCTCTTCTACTAAACTTGCACAAAATTAACTGAAATAAGATTAAAAACCCACAAAAATGAAGCAATACAAATTAATATCTTTCTTGAGGGCAAGTACACATATTTTCAATAAAATTATATACGTATATATTTGAATTAATATATAAATTATTATCCCAACATTGGAAAACTAATGTTATCTTGACCTTGTATAATAAAGACAAATTAACTTACAAAATAGTTTCAAAGGGTAAAAGGTAAGTATCTATACAATTTTAAATGTACTGGTCTTTAAAAAATTCATCTAATTGGTGCCAGAATGAAAAAATTTCAAAATATTAGAAATTATTTTATTTTTTTCAAAAGCTGCAGCTAACATATTTAATGGTAAAAGACTAAAAACTTTAAAATGTTCAAGAACGTGATACTCTAAAGGTCACATCTCATCAATATGTATGCTGGTTGCTGGATATGGAGCTAATATTTTCCCTGATAGTTTTCCATTTTCCTTTTTTTCTTTTTTCTTTTGAAACAGGAAAATATACCTTGTGCCATTATATTTTAAAACTATGCATTTTTTTTTTTTTTGAGACAGGGTCTCGCTTTGTGGTTTAGGCTGGCCCTCAGCTCACTATGGAGCCCACGCAAGCCTCAAACTCAGCAATCCTCCTGCCTTTGCCTCCCAAGTGCTGGGATTACAGGCGTGAGCCACCACAACCAGCACTGTGGTATGTGGTATTGATTGTTGGTGGGCATGAGTCACCACGCCCAGCCTTGTATGTGGATACCAGGATCAAACTCAGGACCTTGAGCTTGCAAGGCAGGCACCGGAACCACTGAGCTAAATCTCCGGCCCCATACAAATGCTTTTTAACTGAATTTTGAATGGAGTTACCCTTGATTACTTCCTACCCAACCATATATTCTGCTTTTCTGATAGACCATTGCAAATAAGCATTATAGAAATAACAGGTAATATACCATTCCTTTCTTTTGACACTTACTGGTGGTTCATACTCCCTTCCATGCACTTTATTCATCAACTTCATATTGGTTGAGAAAGGAAATTAATGGTCCTGATCAAGTCAAACTACAGAAAACAAAAGATGACTGTGAAAAACTAAAGTATTATTATAAAAAGAGCAATTGAAATAAATATTTAGAATGCAGGGTGACCAATACCCAACTCATCTTTGCTAGGGCTCTAACAAAACATTTCACTTCTAAAAGGAAAGGACAACATATTACTATATTTCAGATGTTGTATCGCCATGAAGGCAAAACAATCGATTTACTAGGACATAGAATGTAATATTACCACAAAGTACCAATTCATGAAATTGGGCTTGTTTCTGTTCCCATTAAACTAATTTCAAGTCCATTAGAGTTTGTGCCCTTTACCCAATCCTTAGAAACTGATCCTTCAAACTCCCAAATGTTTCTTCACCAGATTGTTCCAGAAAACTTGTTTTGCCCCAGGTATCTTCCTATGTCCCTCATTCCACCACTGCAGGTTCTGACCATCTGGAACACTGCTTCTAAATAGTGCCAACCTGTCATCTGTCACATCGTATGTCTCCAGAGGATATCTTGAATAATTGCTCGTCCTAAGCAATAATAACACCTCTTGAGGCCAAGAACAAGTTGTTTATATATCTGTACTGCCTCCGGCATTATCTAGGCATTCAAACTGAAAAATTAAATAAGCCTTCTAAAACAAGCTATTAACTACTGCTCAATACACTGGTAACCGCTAGGTATGTAGGCCAGATACTATTAACCCGAACTGCAAGAGGCTGTCCCATGTTATTGTGTTCATGGACTCGCTCCAAGAAAAGTGATCTCTTGCTCCTGATGCAGAGATAAATTATGTAGAAATGTTTGGGCATCTATGCATAATGTCTTTTCCTTTCTATATAGCAACATGTCTTTTTGGGCAGTGATATTACTCAACAATGAGCACAGACTTCCCTGAATTTTAAAAGCAAAAATTAGTATGCAAATTAGATACCAATGTGTCCTGAATTTCTGTACGCAGGTTCCTTCGGTATAGTAAAGCAAACCGTCTAATATAACTTCATGTGAACTTCTAAATTTACCACAAACTAAATATATTATAAAGAATGAAAAATATATCAAACAGATTTGAAGGCTGATTCCTTTGCAGACATTTTCTTCTTCTAGACGTATAAACATCTTACTGTTTATAAGTGTGCAAACATGTCATGTTTGAGGCACTAACAGCTGCCATATTTTTAATTTTATTGCTACATTTTATACACACATTATGATCACATTAAACATTGAGCATTTGTATCTCTATGGGACACATCTTGAATCTCATTTTTCCCCTTTCCCTGCCCTCCCTACGAGCTTCAACCCCTATATACATAAGTTTTGTTTCCTTTTCACTACATTTTTGAACCACTACTGACTATCTAAGTCTGAACAATTTATAGTGAATGCATACACATTTTCTCACAGTTCTGAAACTTGGAAAGTCCAAGATTAAGGCCTCAACACCTGGTGAAACCTTTCTGGCTCTTCTCTCACATGGTAGCAGACAGAGAAGGAAATAGCCGACAGCCTAGAATGGCTTTATAATAATGGCATTAGTGAATTCATGGGGGCAAGTTTTTATGACCTCACCATCTCACATTTCCATTCTGTCACAGTGGAGACTGAACATGAGATTTGAAGAGAGCAAATATTTACCTCATAACAAGCCATAATTCATCTATTTTTATCGGCACGTTTTATTGGTACATTATATATACACATCACAGTTACACTCCACAAGAAGAGTTTGTACCAGTTTATGACACAACCTAATTATCATTTTCCCCCTCCCCTACCCACTATAACCTGCCCCCCCAGATATGCAAGTGTTGTTTCCTTCTTTTTTAACCATTAATTCTTTTCTTTCCTATCAGAGAAACATGTCAGAGCATAGCATGTATTCATATATGTATCCACAGACATACATATGTGTATGCCTTGAACATTATATATCCATATATTCCTTTATTTTTATGCATGTAGATTCCATATTAATGCATTCAACCACTAACTATCAAAAATACTCAGAAAAATAAATCTTATCTGTGCTAGACATATATGAACATATGGTTATTTATATTACATTCACTTTCTCTTTTTGGTACCAGAGATTCAACTCAGGACCTTACACTTGTGAGGCAGGTACTGAACCCACTGAACTAAATGAACCACCAGCCCACAACATTCAGTCTGTATTAGATATTATAAGTAACGTAGAGATAACTTAAAGTACATAGAAGGCCCTGCAAACCAGTCCTGGACATTTAAAAGAACTGAACTTCCACAGTTCTTGGAATTCATAAAGATTCTACCACAAACTTTTCCAACACAGTCTAGGAAGTACATGTATTTTCTTTATTTGTCTATGAGAAAAATAATTTTACATAAATTCAGACCATCCTGTATGACTGAAGAAATATTCAAAACCAAGTTATCTTGCTCCAGAGTGCTCCTTCTTAATCACTAAAATATGTTAAGGCTTTCTAATGAGTAGATTTTATAGCTCTTTGAAACAAATTTCTTTTGTAGAACAGCAAAAGCATAGACAGGCATCACAGTGAAATCACACCTAAAGTGCTAAAATTGGAAATGACAGTGATGAAAATACTATACAAACACACCTGATGAGATGTACCCTATACTTGAACCTAGACCCCCAAATGTGAAAAAAAGTAATTGCATTTTATACATACACACCTACTCGTGGTACAAATATCCACAATATCCACCATACACATATATGGATATGAACATTGACAAGCAATTTTAAAAATATAGTAATGACTTTTTGGTGAACTTTTGGAAATTGCACCAGAGATTTTTTCAATGCTAAAAAAGAAATTGTTTTTCCATTAAGCTATGTGTCCAGTATCAACAGGCTAGTCTTTGTAAGTCTAACAATAGAAAGATTTTAATAAAAAAGGAAAATGAATTATTATTTTTATTATAGAATTCTGATAGTTTAGTTTTTTAATGTTTTCCCATATATGTATGTGCATGTAAGTGAAGCACATTTTAAGTCAGTGCTATGTTACAGGTGCCACAGGCCAGGTGAACCTTGGCATTACATCTGTTCTTATGTTTTACTACATGGAAGAACTTGAAATTAAAAAATATAAACCTTAAATATTATATGAATAAATATTAAATTGATAATGTTAAATATAAATCATGCTATATTGATTTGGCATTTTGTTTTGGGTTTAAAAGTCTTCTTAGCCTTAAGATATCATGTGCACTTACAAAGGTTAAAATTTGAAAAGGAAAATTTTCTACTACCATGGCATTTTTCTCTAAAGATGAATAGATGTTTTAAATTCATATTACAAGAATAAAAATAATTCTAAAATGTAGAAAGAATAGTCAGAGAATGATAATTTTTTCACCAAAATATGTTCCTAATGCCGGGTGTGGTGGTTTGCACCTGTCATCCCGGCACTCAGAAGGCAGAGACAGGAGGATTGCTGAGTTTGAGGCTTGCCTGGGCTGCATAGTGAGCTCAGGGCCAGCCTGAACTACAAAGCGAGACTCTGTCTCAAAAAAAAACAAAAACAAAAAAAAATGTTCCTAATTGTTACCTAAAAGGTGTGAAATTTCAGAGCAGAAGAAATTTCATACTATATTTTAAACAATGTTATATTTTAAAATGGGCATAAATTTTCTTAAATTATTATTCTTAGGTTCATCATTATAAATTGTTCAAGAAATGGGGAACTGCATGTACAATTTTAAAATTACAGTTATGCCACTGGAAGTTTAATTATAGCTAGCTCAGTCTGCAATACAGTTAGCATTACAATGTTTGTAAGTATTAACAAAGTTAATACATCTGAATATGAGTTACACCAAACATATAATTAGTATTACAACTCAATTTTCAAGTTAACATAACATTAATATAATAATTCAGAGAAAATTTAATATAAATGTTAGATATAATTCAAAGAACAGGTTACTTGCCTCATTTCATTATAAATAATATGCATACATTTGTCTTTTTAAATGCTATAATAAAAATGTTATTTTAATTGACATTTCAAACATTATTCTGTTATATCTTTAACTTCTATTAGTTTATTTTTCAGTAACTGTAAAAAAGTAATTTTTTTCATGCATTAATTATAAGAATTGTTAATAATTTCAGTCAAATAAATTTAAATCTGGTTCCAGTTCTTCCAAGTATTGAGAATATTACCTTGTCAAAGATACCAATTCCAGAATATATTCCTCATTTTTCCGTAAATTGTTTGTAAATACACGTTATTTTTTCCTTAATTACAATCTCTATTTCCTTCTCTTCACGACTTCTTTTATTAATAGTGCATATTATTTATGTACTTTTTAATCAATATAATCTTGTTTGATACTTTTTTATTATTTCCTGCACTGCTGGAGTTCTACTGAGAAAATTGTTACTTGGGCCCACAGTTTCAAGGGTTTCCTGTGTTGTATGTATGTTAGCAGTTTCATTTCTGGTCTTATATCGAAGTCTATACTTGATCGCATTGTTGGGTGGAAAAGCAAAAGAAACCAATAATTTCTGTGCTAGAAGAAGAGAGGGGATTCAGGGAATCTTCTGGGCTCAGTTTCCATGTTTCAGTCCTCAGAACACCACATACTGTGGGTCTGGGTCTTCACCGTAGAGGACGATACCGTGAACCACTGTATCCTCCACGGGCTGAGCTACCCCTTCTCAAACCTCTCTGGGACCTGTGACCAAGCAACTGTCTCTCCACGATGGTCTCTTGGGATCATCTCTGCCCAGGCATTACAGTGGGGTGATCCCAGGGAGCCTACGGTGTGGGTCCTGTGTGACTTCAAATTCCCAAAGTAACCTTGTCTTAAACCATAAAGCCTTTCACAACATGGCTGCTACTTATGCCACTCCGAAAAATGGTGGGCGCTCCAGTAAATTCCTTCTTCAAAGTTAGGCTGCTTTGCAGAGGGAGAAACCATCATCACCACCTTTTCAGCTGGCAGTAACTGGTGCTGTTGCCTTGGGACATTTTTGCCCATCCACTTTTTTTTAAATTGAATTCTTTATTGGTACATTTTATATACAGTTCACAATCACACTAAACATTGGGGAATTTGTATCAATATATGATGCAAGTTAATTCTCATTTTTACCCATATCCCTACCCATCCAATAACCCCCCCATTCACTGTATACATGTACTTTCTTTTTCTTTTCAAATCATGTACTTTCTTTTTCTTTTCAAATCATCTTTATTCTTTCCCCTCATTCCTATCCCCTACCACATGTCCTTTGAATATTTCCTATTTCACAAAATTCATGATATATTTTATCCCTGGTACTGCCGATCCTCTCTTGGGCTGACCTTGTTCCCTCCCCCAGCCTAGGACCCTGTTTCGGTGTTCGAAGTGCTTCATTCTTTTTTGTTTTTGTTTTTGTTTTTGCTTTTTGAGACAGGGTCTCGCGTTTTAGTTCAGGCTGGCCCTGAGCTCACTATGGTGCCCAGGCAAGCCGCCGCGAACTCAGCAATCCTCCTGTCTCTGCCTCCCGAGTGCTGGGATTACAGGCGTGAGCCACCACGTCCGGCACTGTCGAAGTGCTTCATTCTTTCCTTTAGATGTCCTCTGTTTCTTTATGAAGCTTACGTTGCTCGCCAGCTTGTTCTTGGCTCTTGGAGCTCTAGTCTTTCTCCTCACTACGTGTTGAGGTTGTTTTCCAGATCCTCGTTCTGGGCCCCAGAGAACTCGTGATTTCCTGCTGACTTCTATTCTCATTTTTCATGAAAATTTCCAGATTTTTTTTTTCAAAAAGCATATTATGTTACCCATAATTTTCTAGGATTTTTGAAAGCTGAGGCCTAAAACCAAGTAAAACTGAAGTAATGTATTTCCTGTTTGTGTCTTTTCCACAACTGCAGTTTTATTTCCTTTTTCCTTCTTTTTTCTTACTGCTTTTAAATCTATGAGCTAGAAGCTTGATTGTGACCATTTAAGAAGGTTCACACCAGTGCTTTTTCAGAGTTCATAAGGAAAACAGAAAGAAAATTGTGTCTTGTTAAAATGACCTAACTTACAAGATTTCCTTTTCCTATTGTTTTATTTTCTTAGGGACTGGTGAATCCTAAAGTTAAGTAATTCATGGTAGGGAACCAATGAGGGAAGGAAAAAAAAAAACATTCTATAAGGCAATTTTTCATTGTCAACAAAATTCCTCTTTTGGAAGATTTAAGCAATGATTCAGTGTCCCATATCTGCTGTTATTTCTTTGCTTTCCTGTCATTTATTCTCCAATTTGTACTTTTCTCTGATAATGAATCAAGTGTACAAAATGAGAGCAACATGGACTTTTCTTACTTCAGGTTCCCAGTGTGACCATTCATCTCAGTTCAGTAAATGAGCAAGTCAAGGTAATAAAAAGAAACGCCTGGTCGTATTAAAAGAATGGCCCTAACAATTGGAATATAAAACAAATGTTACAAAGAGAGAGAATATCTGACCCCTCAGAATATAAGCACAAAACTTTTAGAGGATATGATTTTTTGTATTCTGAAAATTTGTTTCAAAGTCTTAAAAATTATTTGAATGTATCTACATTATTATGCATAGTACTGCAGCTTGTACTATCAAAACATGACCCTCTACACTCTCTCATTGGTACTTTTCTAAGGTAAAAATTAGTTTGTAAAAATGTTGTATGTCAAGATGTGGTTCGGGTATCATTTTTTTTTGGTGTTCACCACATTTTCTGTTGCAGTGACAAAAGACCATCACACACAACTTAAAGGAGGCAACAGCTTATTTGGCTCATACTTTCAGAAATTTTAGTCCATGGTTGGCTAGCTGCAAAGCAGAAAATTCACGCTGGAAGGTCATAGGGGAGCAAAAGGTTTTACTTCTTAGCAGCCAGAGCAGAGAAAGATACATCTTCCAATAATCTAGCCCCACTTACCCACCTCTGTATGTGGGCCACTGCTTTTAAGCAACCAATTTCATCAGTGGATTAATCAGCTAATGAATGTAGTATCTCCATAATTTCTTTTATTTTCAACTTTGTGCTTTTTTTTCAACAAAATGAAAGCAACATAGATATTTTTAAATTCCAGATTCACTTTGACCAGAAGTATCCTAATCCAGTAAAATATACATTAAACATTAACTGATGCCCTTAACTACCAGACCTCTAAAACTAGGATTGAATGCTTTTCATCCTTGAAATCTTCTTTTTGTTCAATTTTTATGCAATATTTTGAATATACACCTTTTTCTTAAATAGATTTTTAAACTATTTACATTGCTATACTTTTGATAGCATTAGGAATTGTGTATTCAATCTTGTATTAAATCCTATATATGTAGGATGTGAACTTCAGTTAAAAATAAAAAGGTTAATAATTCAATGCCATTTTCAATAGCTGTATGAAGAGTTGCACTAATAATTTGAAGATGATAAAATTAAAAGTATCAGTAGGAAATTTCCTTCAGATACAAACCTTCCTTTGAAAACTGTAATTAATAAGAATTCAAGGGTGAAAGATGTATTTTCTAGGAATAAATGAGGATTGGTAACAGCAGTCTTAATTTTCACTACGTTTAGCAGTACAGTATAGACTCTTCATGAGGAAAAAGTCTAATTATCTCATCTGTAACTTTTATGGAAATATTCATAGAAATGCAGCAACTCAAATGAATGATAATCTCTCACAATTTCTACAGACTGGCTAATGCCTCTTTTTCTAATTTCCATTTCAACTTGATTAAACAGCTAAATCTTGCAAAATGAGTAGAGTGTGGTGCCAAACATCACATCATCTGAACTGAGCCAATGGTTCTTCTCTCTGTTTTAATGTGAGATTGTGGGTGACTGTTTCTCAGCAGCAAAAGGTTATGCAGCAGATCTGATCTGGAGAAAAGGCCAATTGCTCCAGCACAGGCCTCTTAACTGTGGTGATACATTCATAAAAAGTTGGGGATAGATTACATTCTTTTTCTCATTTGTCTGTGTGTATGCATGCATGTATATGCGTATTTATTGACATGCTAATACTGAATTTATGCATGGTCTTCCTACTGAGCTACATGCCCACTGTTTCATTATTATTATTATTAATTATTATTATTATTATTTTGAGGCAGAGTCTTACTAGGTTACTAAGATACTGCTGTTGGGCTACAACTTGTGGCTCTCCTGTCTCAGCCTCCGAGTGCTAGGAGGCAGATGTATCTCACCACACCCGGGTGAAAGAGAGATCTATTCTGCACATTTAGGTGCTTTTGTAGAAGATGCTCGCGGTTTAAATTTAGTTGGTGTAAATTTTCTCTTTGTCTTTATCCCATATGCATGCATCCCTTTGAAGCTTCTCTGCTCCCCTCATTCATGTGGAAGGGTCCCTTTGATCACGTTACACCCACTTGAAGAACCAGGACTATCTCTGCATCTCAAGGTCAACTGATTATCAAACTTTTGTCATCTGCACCTTTAATTGACTTTTCTGTATAAGCAAGTTGTTCCCTAATTCTGGGAATTTGCTAACAGCACCTGTGAAGTGGCCATTATTACTCTTGCCACAACTTACTTTTTTTTTTTTTTTTTTTTTTTGCTTTTGGAGACAGGGTCTCGCTTTGTAGTTCAGGCTGGCCCTGAGCTCACTATGGTGCCCAGGCAAGCCACCGTGAACTCAGCAATCCTCCTGTCTCAGCCTCCCGAGTGCTGGGATGACAGGCGTGAGCCACCACGTCCGGCATTGTGGTATGCGGTGTTGATTGTTGGTGGGCGTGTCTCCACGCCCAGCGTTATATGTGGTTACCGGGGATCGAACTCAGGACCTTGCGCTTGCGAGGCAGGCGCCGGAACCACTGAGCTAACCCTCCGG
>PVIC010021556.1:0-28472 GCA_004025085.1 Thryonomys swinderianus
CAATCATCTCACTGATCTCTCCTTTAATGAAGTCTTTCACTGAGGACAGTATCTCTGTTTTGATCTCAGAGATGAGTTCTGTTTTCCATTTTACTAGATCTGCTTTAGTTACCATCTCCAAGAGTCCTGGTGTTTGAGTTTCAGTTTGCCCTATTTCCCTTTTCTCTGAATTTCCCTGTGGTGGTGATCTTTGTGTCTGTTTTTTGTGTATTTTCCCAGTTCTAGTCTTTCGTTGTTTTTAATGCTCTTCTTTGTCTGATGACAGGGCAATGTTTGTTGCAGGTCTCTTTCTATTATCTGGGGCCCCTTTGAAGCAGCACTTTCCTGGGGGGTCCTCCTTGAATCTGTCATAACCCTTGAGAGTTCTCACTCCTGACACATCATGGTAGGTATTTGAGCAGAACAATCACATCATGTTTGTTACCATAATACAATAAATGCCAATATCAGTATTAAACACAGTAAATAAGGTAAAAAGTTTTGTTAGATTCTATACTGGATATTTTGAGCTTATGAGTTACCTCTATGTCTGACTCCTCACTGCACAGCTCCGGGATACAGTGGGCTGGTGGGCAGTCTTCAGTCCACTGGAAATGGACTGCACCCTGCAGCCGGGTCTGCGTGCTGCTCCCTCAGTCCGCCTGAAGCAAGGCACAGCGGGGCCGCATCCGCTGGGTCCGGTCAGCCCGCTGCTGCTCCCTCAGTCTGCCGGAAATCAGGGCATGGCGGGGCCCGGATCTGCTGGATCCGGTCCACCCGCTACTGGTCCCTCAGTCCACTGGAAAACAGAGCACGGTGGGCCCGGAGCTGCTGGGTCTGGTCCACCCGCTGCTGGTCCCTCAGTCCGCCAGAGAACAGGGCACGGCCGTCCCACAGCTGTTGGGTCCAGTCCGCCCGCTGCTGCTCCCTCCAAACAATTCTCGTTTTTGATATTTCTTCTAGTTTCATAAATCAATATGTCTGACATTGACTGAATATTACAATGTTGCCAGTTTTATGTATATTTGAATATTGAAATATTATTACTCAAAGGCTGCAAATGTGATAATAAGTCAGATACTCTGCTGACTTTCTACATAAATACATGTATTTAGGAACTGTCTTGGCAGTCCGATGACATCCACTGGCATTATTCCTGTCTCTTCACCAACTTGGCAACATTCCAGTAGAACCACTGCAAACAATGGCCGTGTGTTTAGAGTCATGTTGCCCATGCCCCATACTATTCATGATTGAAATAAAAGTGTTTTACTTACTACAACAACCTTAGAAATGAAAGGCAGTGCATGTTTTTAAATTGGTGCTATTATAAAGACTGTGGCTAAACAGTCTGATCAGGGTTCAATTATTAGAGAAGGCATGATGAAAAGAACATCACTCCCACTGGGCGTGGTGGCTCACGCCTGTAATCCCAACACTCAGGAGGCAGAGACAGGAGGATTGCTGAGTTCGAGGCTTGCCTGGGCTACATAGTGAGCTCAGGGCCAGCCTGAACTACAAAGCGAGACCCTGCCTAAAAAAAAGAACATCACTCCCTTTAAATGAGGTCTTATTACCTCTGAACGTAAAGGACCTGGAGAGCTATGAGTGCCATACACCTGGCAGGCTTAGATGCTTCTGTGCAGTGATCAACCCCAGGGTTTTTTAGCCATCAATCATACAGGTCAGTGCAGGTGGCACATTCGGGCCCAAATCTTTGTAAACAGACCTTGGAAAGAGATTTTGCTCACACTTGTATTTTATTCTTCAGACATCTGTTTTAGAAATTAGAATATGTCGGATCAACTTTCAGATACAATCATTGCTCTGTAGTTGAATCTTTAATTTTGATGTAAACTTCAGGGAAATTAACACATGCATTTCCTTCCTATAGAGTTTTGCCTTTCACTTGTGCATCTTGCCAGACAAGCAGAAAAGATGCACTATTTACAAAAAGGGAATGACTTGGCATGGCCAACATACTTGCTATCTCAGGTTCTGGAGGTGTTAGTGATACATTGTGCCAATCTGCTCAGGGTGAGCTTACGTTTCTAAGGCTGTTGGAGAGAGATTCCTTGTTTCAGAGGAATATATCTCAAAGCAATGCAGTAAGAACACAGAATCTGGAATTGACCGATTTATGTGCTCTTATCTGTACTGTGCCATTAACAAATGTGTACTTTGTACAAGCCCTTAAGTTGTTAAATCTTTAGTTCCTTTTTCACAAATACATAAGAGTAGCTGTGTAACCTACATAAAATACAGTGTTTATCATAGTGGTTGGCAAGCAGTAAGAACTCCAAAAATGTAGGTATCATTATTGTAAACAATATCTTCCTCTCCAAAGTACACAAGTGCCTGGTATATGCTCATGAATAACAGTATCTCATTCAGTGAAAGTGGCTGACAGTGAAGAAGAACAAAATGAAGTTTTGAGAAAATACTGCATTTAAGATTTACTTTTATTCATTTTATTTTTGTTTTTATTAGTACATATTTGCAATATATAATAGTAACATTCATCACTGGAATTTGGTATGTTTACATTAAACAGTTTCATTTTTTAAAATTCTTTATTGGTACAATTTATATACATCTCACAATCACACATAACATCAGAGAATTTATACCAATATACGACACAAGTTAATTCTCATTTTTACCCATATCCCTACCCACCCACACCTCCCCACCCCCTATATACATGCTCTTTTATTTTCTTTCAGAATCATATTTATTCCTTCCCCTCATTACATTCCCACACCAAATTTCCCTTGGAAACTTCCCGTTCTACAAAAACTGTCATAACTTTCTAGAGCTCATTTGCATATACAGGTGCTCATATCAAAGAAAAGATCTGGTATTTGCCTATCTGTGATTTATTTATTTCACTTATTAGTGTGTCCTCCAACAGTTTCATTTTTTTAGAATCTCCCCTTCCCTTCCCTCAGTGCCCTCTCCATCCATTTCCTCTTCCCCTTCCCATTTGCAAAGAAAGATAATTTTGTAAAAGGAAAACTCTAAAATGTTTCCTAAAGGGAATATAGAGAAGGAATGTCCTACAAATGAAAACCTATCATTATACCGATATTAAAATTTCAGTGTTGGAATCTAGATTATTTGAAGATTTTGGTACAACCAGGGAATTTCAAGGCAGCTTTGAGATCATGGATATAGCACTGTTCCTCAAAATGTGATCTGTGGGACACCTCCTTCACTCTTGTGTAGGAAACTGGTAAATATTAAAAAAGTGCATGCCGCTAAAGTCTTCCCCACTCTACATCTGCTACTGTAACAGAATATCTGTGAGTAAGGACACAATGTTATACACTGTAAGAAGTTTCCTGGGTAGCTTCTTCAGTACTATGACCTGAGAACCATTAACCAATTCAAGTGTTTATTCTCCTTATGAAAAAAACTGATCTAGGTCACTGGGAGAAGTGATTGTCTCCAACTATAGTCAAATAGCAGTGAGAGTTAAATATTCACAAAGTTCTTTGCTTTGGTATAGAATGTAGAGAAAATAAAATACATGAAATGTTACACTAAAATATTGTCTTCACTCTTTATCTGGAGCAGTCCCAATCACATGAGGATAATTCCTTTCAGTTGTAATTCTAAATATATCAATCTTGCCACTTATTTCCCCCTCTAAAAATACTGACAAGGATGTTTTCTGCTCCACACTGTGCATACCATCTCTCCTACTCTGTAGGCTATTTAGCTACTCAGTTTCTCCTATTTTAAAATATATTTTAATTAAGGAAAAATATAGAAAGTTTCATGAATTTGCATGTCATCCTTGTGCAGGGGCCATGCTATTTTTTTTTATATTCAGCTCCTCCTCTTGAAGGTATTTTAAGTTTATTTTGTTGATACATAGCTTAGGGAGAAATACAGAGAGACCATCATCTGTACCTGAATATCTCAAATGTTTAATTTCTTTGTAAATCAACATTGCCATCATATACAACAATACTGACCACTAACACTTATTCTTTCTTTTTTTATTCATTAAGTTTATTGGTACATTTTGTGTCTACATTATGATCACATTCATCATTGGGCATTTGTACCTGTACATGGTATATCTTAGTTCTTTTTTTTTTCTCTATTCCCCTGCCCTCTCTTCCACTGTTCCCTATTTACAAAAGCATTGTTTCTATTGTTTTATTCATTCTTATTTTTATTTTTCCTTCTTTCTTTTCTCTTACCCTCTTCCATAGTTTCCCTTCCCCTTTGAACCTTTTCTCCCTATTCACAATATGAGTTATACATTTTGGTCTTCATTTACAGTTAAAGTTTCTCACACTGGAGAAAAAATTAATATTTACACATGTGTGTCCTATTTATTTCAATTAAGAGTATGGCCTCAAATTACATCCGTTTAGCTGAATAAGGAGATTGAAGAAGATATCAGAAATTGGAAAGATAGCCCTTGTTATTGAGTAGGAAGAACCAATGTAGTGAAAATGGTCATTCTGCCAAAAGTGCTATATCGATTCAGTGCAATCCCAATTGAAATTTCAACAGCATATTTCACAGAACTAGAGAAAACAATCATTATTTCTCTTTCATAGATGAGATTTCTTTTGTCTTTTTTCCTGTACAAAAGTATATCCAAGAGTTACGATGTAAAATACAACAATGAAACAGAGAACTGAAACTTTCCTCTGCCATTTACCCAATTCATTTCTGTTTATTCTCTACTTAGAAAGATGGAAAATAAAAATCTTTGGAATTAAGAGTTTTTGGAGTCCTAAAGAAGTATCCTAAATATTAACATACAGTTATTGAGTAAACTCTCTTAATTATTTGTTCATAAATGGGGCAAATGGGCAGTATTTCTAAAGATAATATATTGCTACTACCAATCCTAGTAAAATTATTACTGCCACTACTATAACTACAACTAGCATTATGGATGCCAGCACCAGGACTACTAGTAGGTGAAATGCATTGTATGCTTGCACTATCCCATTGTCCATTACCTGAAGTAGGACATTTAATCCTAACAATAGAGTAAATTAAGTGTTATGATTTTCACCATTTTTTTTTTACAGGTGAGGAAATTTCGGTGTATTATGTTAAACTATCCAAAGTAAAGCAGCTTATAAGCAGCAAATCTTGAGTTTCAAATTTCAGGCTGACTGGATGATTCCAGTTAGTACAGTTGTCCACTAAGAGGTAAATTTTTTCTCTGTAAATGATTAATGCTCATATATGTAGCCAAATAGGAGAAATGTTCAGTGTCTTATGTGATTTTTAAATTCTTTACCCAATAAGCAATGAACAGTTTACATGATTTACTTCACTAATTTTTTTAAAATGAAAGCCTTAGCTATACTTTCTCAGCAAAATAGGGTAAGAATCTTTTAGCCAATATTATTATCATTAAAAACTGAGGCTTAGTTCTGGGCGTGGTGGCTCACGCCTGTCATCCCAGCACTCGGGAGGCAGAGGCAGGAGGATTGCTGAGTTCGAGGCTTGCCTGGGCTACATAGTGAGCTCAGGGCCAGCCTGAACTACAAAGCAAGACCCTGTCTCAAAATAAAATCAAAATCAAAATCAAAATCAAAATTAAAATTAAATTAAAATTAAAATAAAATTAAATTAAATTAAAAACTGAGGCTTAGAGCCAACACTAAACCCAGACTTTAAGTAAAATTTCAATATTCTACCATCATACTAGAAGTAGGTAGACATAGATTCAGGGTCATATTCTAGGAACTATAATCCTGTAGTCATGGAAATATTTTCTATCCAGTATCAGCAGACAAAGTATATCATAATAAAAACAAGACATACTCATTAGTGAAATACATAGGTCACAGATGTGTAAATATCATTATCTGTTTTCTGATATGAGAAACTAAAGATGTTAATTAGTTCTAGAATGTATGATGGTTGTTGTGAAATAGAAAATTTTCAAAGGAAAATGTGGTGGAGGTTTGAGTAATGAGGGGTAAAGAAAAAATGTGATGGTAATAAAAAAGTGAAACAAAACATGTATTTAGGGGGTGGGGGATTGTGAGGTGGGTAGGGGAATGAGGAAAAATGAGAATTAAATTGTGTCACATAGTGGTACAAATTCCCAATATTGAATGTGATCATGATATGAGGTGTATATACAATGTACCATAAAGATAAAATTTTTTTAAAATGGCAGCAGCAACTAATATCTTGGCATCTATTTGCACTTGTAATGTAAAAATTTATATAACTTTTGAGGACACAAATTATAAAAAATTAATCTCTGTCTTAATGATATATCATATTGAACATTATTTTCTCTAGTAAAATTATTCCATATTTTATTTGAGCCAGTTAATCAGAATAAAGCTTATTGAGAAGAAAGAACAATAAATCAAAGAGACTAGGTGGAAATATCAGTCCATGTTTATTTTCAAATCTAATAAAAAATGAAGGAAACAAATAGGATTGGGAACCTTTAATTATCCTTAAGTACTCCATTGTTTGTAAATAGTAAAACCTTGGTTTGTGAGCATAAATTCATTCCAGAAACATGCTTGAAATCCAAATCACTTGTATGTCAAAGTGAATTTCCTCATAAGAAGTAATGGAAACTAATTCCACAACCAAAAATTATTCACATAAAATTATTATAATACTATAACATAGTACCAAATAAAAAAAGAAAATACCAAAATAAAGAAAAGTTAACTCACACTTATCTTTGAAAACTTTCACTGCTAATATGAGAAAGAAAAGCCTGGGGAGGGTTACAGTGTAGGACAATTTTCATTATGAGTAAGGGAATCACTACTATTACCTAAATGGAATCTTCATTTACCTGCAAAGTTACAAGGAACATACCTAATGACACATGCTTTGCCTTTTCTTGAGGAGTTTCCAGAAATGTGGTTATGCAGAATCACTATTCAGATTCGTGGCTTGCATTGCTACAACCTTGTGTTTTAGTCATGCTTCTCTATACAGTTTTATGTTGTTTCCCACATTTATGACTCTACTTAATCTCACTTGAGGTAAGAGTTTCCTCGGCATTTTTCTCCTCCTCTGTAGACAAGATTATACTTTCTTCCTGTTGGATGACAATCACTCACAATCCAAGAGAGAGACAGATATATATATATATATATATATATATATATATATATATATATATATATATATATATATATATATATAGAGAGAGAGAGAGAGAGAGAGAGAGAGAGAGAGAGGAAGAAGGAGGAGACAAGAAATATTGACTTGACTGTGGCCATGTGACATTTTGCATCACATACAACTCATACTGCAACACCTCATTACTTTATCGATTTAAAATATATTATTAATCTTGTGGAACACTCACTTATGAGTATGGCCTTAATGTGAATCTATTTTGCTATACATGTTCCTAATTAATGATTTTTTATGGTTGACTAGTACTCCATTTTATATACTAAAAAGAAAACTACTTTTTTTTTTTTAACCCACTCTCCAGTTGAGGGGCATTTGGGATATTTCTAAGATTTTAGCTATTACAAACTATGATGCTACAAATATGAGTGCATGTATGTCCCTATAGTATGATGCTTTTAGTTTTTTCATGAATATCCTCAGCAGGTAAATAGTAGGGTCAAAAGGGACCTCTAAACCCAGTTTGTTTTTTTTTTTATCTCTACTTATTTCCACAGTGGTTTTACTAGTCCACATTCCCTTCCACAGTGGAAGAGCATTCTGTGCTTCTCATAGCCCCACCAGCCTTTGTTGTTGGATATTGTCTTGATAGCAGCCGCTCTTTCTGGAGTGAGGTGAAATCTGTGTTGTTTTCATCTTTGTCTCTCAGATGACCAGAAATGTTGAACATTTTTCCATATGTTTATCTACTGCTTCTAACTCTTCTTCTCATAAATGTCTGGTCATTTCAGATGTCCATTTTTTATTGGGTCTTTATATTTTTGGGGGTCTGATTTTTTAAAGTTCTTTATATATTCTATATAGTAGACCTTTGTCTGAGGAAAAATTGGTAAATTTTTCCCCATATTGTAGGTTCACTTTTCACTCTATTGGTGGTTTATTTTGCTGTGGAGAAGATTTTTAATAAGATAAGATCCCAGTTGCTGGTCATACTCTTGTGAACTTGTCATATATAAGATCATAATGTATATATAAAATGTACCAATAAAGTTTCAGATATATTAAAAATAAATATCAAACACAATATTCAAAAACATAATGAGAGGGCTGGAGATTTTAGCTCAGTGGTTCCAGCACCTGCCTCGCAAGTGCAAGGTCCTGAGTTCGATCCCGGTAACCACATACAATGCTGGGCATGGTGATTCACGCCCACCAACCATCAATACCACATACCACAGTGCCGGGCATGGTGACTCACACCTGTAATCCCAGCACTCAGCACTTGGGAGGCAGAGGCAGGAGGATTGCTGAGTTCCAGGCTTGCCTGGGCTACATAGTGAGCTGAGGGCCAGCCTGAGCTACAAAGCGAGACCCTGTCTCAAACAAACAAACAAACAAACAAACAAATACATAATGAGATAAGGGAGGGATTTTAGTGTTGTGCCTTAAGTTAGTTGACATTCTAATGTTTTAAGTGTACATGTAAAAGAAAATTTTGTTAGTAAAAATCTTAAAAGAGGAAATGGACAGTACAAGTTAGAGCATATGAGACATTTCATATATAAGAAGTTAATCACCCTAATATGTAACAGTCATCTTAAATGAATAAAGTAAACTTGTAGAAAATTAGAGTAATGTTATAAACATTTTGCAGAAAATAGAAGTACATATGACCTTTATTTTTATTTAATTCCTTAGTATCTTTTCTACTTATAAAAAGTGATCTGATATTTAAAACTGTACTGAGAAGCTGATTGTCACTTTTTGGACTAAAATAATTCCATAGGTCAGTGAGTGTGATTGAAAAATCTATATGTTTGCATATTGTTTATAGATGGAAAATCTCAGAATCCTTATAGAGTTAAACTTCATGATGTCTCAATACATTCATTTCTAGGCTACTAATTTATAGGTCTACCAGCCTACTGTGAAAAAAGTGATAAGTTTTGGTATATGCAGTTGCTAACTAATTGCAGCATTGTTTGCTATACCAAAAGCAGTATAAATCTCTCCCTTTAGTGGACTAAGTAAATCATACATTCATACAGTGCATAATTACATAGCTATAGGAATGAATTCTCTATTTTCTCCTCTCTCAAAAATATATACTTAAATCTACAAAGAAAATATGCTGGCATTTTCATAAAAATAGATGCATGAGAAGAATAATTATTCATATTTTGTGTGCCCTACAAATCTATAACTATCACTACATACAAAAATAAAAAGATTTACTTAATTAAGACATGGAGTTGGAACTTGAGTGTCACTAGAAAAGGTATGGGAAGGAAAGTTTTGATTCTTACATCATGCAAATGATTATTTTCAAAAATATTGTTGGCATAATGACATGGTCATTATCTTTTCTTCAGGGACACATCACTTATCGGAAACAGTTTTCCTCAGAACATTTTGAACCTATTTGGTTTTGAACATAATATTATACTAGACTTTTACAAACCCGGGGCATTTGTCAGCATTGAGAAAAGTTCCCTGTTTTACAAGGACATATTTGGGTATCTGAAGTGTTAGTGTACTAAACTGTTTTCATTCATGTTTGAGTGAAATCACAGGGATTGATTACAATTTTTTTTATATTGTGGCATCAACATTTCCCCTTGTGAATCCCTGTTCACCTGATCTCACTGATTTCACTCTATCATTTAAATGTGTATTTTATTAGTTATATCTCATCTTATCTTGCATTTTTCTCCTTATCTCCCTGTTTGTTTTAGCATACATTCTGTATTAATTTAGTTCTTTCAATATTGATCATGCACAGAAGCATGGAGATCTCCACATAATTATTCATAATTTCCTGATGCTACTATGAATTCTGGTTGGAGGTCTACACCTATTTCCATTTTCTCTTATATTTTGCCAACTTTCTTTCAGTTGAAAATATCAACAAACTAACACCTTAGTTTAACAATTTCCCACATATATGAAATTATAGCCTAATTTCTTGGAGTCTGTATGACTGAAAGGAGCATGCTTATTTCTTTCTTATCCTTTTAGCAAACCTGGCATCTAAGTAACTTTAGACAATAAATCACTGGCATAGCTGGCAGCCAAGTAGAAGCAGCAAACAATTTAGGGACCCCCTAACTTGTGACTAGAATAGCCTGGATATAGTAGCTGATTTTTTTATCCATACTGACTACTGGGTCTAAGATTTGTAACAAATTATCTCAGTAGGGAGCTGGAGCATGCATTGGCATAAAGGAAGCAGCTGTAAGTTTCAGCTTTGAGACACCAAGAGCTGAGAGGTAACATAATGAGTTAATGGACTGCCTGTCTAAGCTAAGGCAAGTCCTTTTCACACTGGAAGGAATTCTGAAGTTGTGTCAGACTTGGAGGAAGTGGGGTTTGTTGCATTTTTAACATGGAAATCCTTCTGTATTTGTAGTTCAGTTTGCACTACCTTTTTTTGGATCTAAACATCCCTTCTTAATGGTGACTATATGTCTTCGATCAGCATTGTACCTTTCACTAAGTGCTTCAGCATTTTCTAATTTGGATTCTTTGTAGCCAGAAATATTTTTTTCAAAAGCTCTGAAAGTAAATGCCACTCAGAAACTACCAGGAAAGCACAAGACCCTCAGTCTTCAGGAAACCATCCACCACAGTAGGTTTGTGGCTCTATCACTGACAACAAATAATGGCAACTTTCGAAAGAGGATTGTGGTTTTCTGTAATTGTGAATCCCTAAGAGTCACAGACATTTCAGAAGAGATATTTAATTATGGATTAGTGTATTTACTTGTATCAATATATTTTTCTGAATCTTCTCTGCTTCTTTTTTTTAAGATTTAACAACCTTTTGTAAATACTGATTGGCCTTCACAACAATGCCAAATAAGCAGGAGGCATGTATCTGCAGTTTGGAGAAGCATGTATCTATGTTCGGAGAGGCAGGGCATATAATTATTTTAATTGAGTTTGTTGGTACATTTGAAATATGTATTATGATCACACTGATCATTGAGAATTTGTACTTGTACATGATACATCTTCTTTTAAAAAATAATTGATTTACTGGTACATTTTTACATACTATATGATCTCAGTCAACTTTGAGAATTTGTATCTGTATATGACTTATATTAACTCTCACTTTGATTCGTATTTTTCCATTCTCTTGCCCTCCTTTCTTCCCTCCACCTCTTAAATATACATAAACTTTGTTTCCATTTTTCCTTCTTACCATCAATTTTTTTCTTTCCCTTTTTTGCTTTCCCCTGCTCTCCCCAGTTTCCCAAATCCTTTGAAAAATTTCTTCCTTATCTATTGTAAATTTTGGACCTTATTTATACTTTCAGTTTCTCACACTAAAAATTAATATATTACCTAAGTCATAATAGACCTTTGTTGGTTGAATACTATAGCACAAATTGAGGCAGAAATCAGCACAGTTTCAAAACCCATAGAGGTCCTGTGCTGCCACTTGTTCAGCAATCAGCTATTGGGCAGACTTTGCACAATAACCTGCTCACTAAAGACATTTTCACTTCTCACAGAGCACCATGGCCCTGCAAGCTGAGAAACACAAATGAGACCACTCTATAGCTGGGGACTTTACGTCTTTTTCCATAGAAACTTTTCCAAATTCTTAGAGTATATCTTATTTGATAGTTGGCTTGAGAGGTGACACTATTGACAGGTGAAATGTTCATTTATCAAGAAAAAATCTTAGCAGTCATATCATACTCCTTTGGCAGAGCTTTTCTGACAGATGTGGAAATCATTTGTATTGCAGAAGGTATCAGTCAGCTGGAGGTTCTCAGGGAACAGAAAAGACATCACATTGATGAATGAATCAGAAAAGGCCTCCTCAAAAATCACTCACTGCCTGTGGGCACCCATGAAAAAGTATTGGAAACCATGACCTAGAATCTCTGGAAATATAAACCTGAAAAGGCTTGTCAATTGCAAAAATACTTCTATTTTATTAAAATAACAGCATCCTAGATTAAATTTCTTCCTGAAATAATCCATTTCTTGAAGATAAAACCCTTTCAAAATATGAGTTAAGATCCTAGAATAGAGTGTTGGAAACCCTGTTTAAAATGCAGATTTTAAATGCAAGTATAATTCAAAGTCAGAATTCAGACAGTCTATATGGAACTCCTGCCACTCGATTTACAACTTTAGTCATGGGGGCACCTTTTTCTCTGCCCCTTTCCATGATTTCCACTAGCATCACCTGTAGCTAGTTCTGTAGTGTGTTTACACTGCCAACAAAGATTCAAGACTCCCCTTCTTCCCTGTTCTTCCATTTAGTTTTACTAACCTTATATTTATCCACTAGAGAATTCTGTGTTTTTTTTTTACCTTGGTAAAATCATACACATTCTTATTTTAAAAGAGATATAACATGCCGGGTGTGGTGGATCATGCCTGAAATCCCAGCACTCAGGAGGCAGAGACAGGAGGATTGCTGAGTTCAAGGCTTGCCTGGGCTACATAGTAAGCTGAGGGCCAGCCTGAACTACAAAGCAAGACCCTGTCTCAAAAAAAAAAGATATACTATCATATGTTTCAATGTGAAAAGCCTCAATGTGTGTGTGTGTGTGTGTGTGTGTATATATATATATATATATATATATATATATATATATATCACTCAATCAATGGTAACTCATTTGTACTTTTTTTCAAAACAACATCAGAGGCCCAGCATGAGTTGTCCAGGAGACAAAAGCAGAGAGAAGACACACGCCCTGACCCCTGCCATTGATAGTGGCCCAAAGTCTACACCAACTGTACAGGAGGCAGAAGGAAAGTAGCAAAGCTACACACTCCTGGAAAGCTCTGATTCTGGGTTCTCCACAGCACAGGATGACAGAGATGACAACCAGAGGACCAAACTTATTAGAGATGAGACAAACACACAAGATGAGAATTTCACTGCAGTGTTGAAGTGTTATTCTAGCACAGACTGCATGAGAAATATCCTGGTGGACAGGACCAAAAAGAATGAGAGGTAAAAACAGGTGTCTTCTGGGATCTCCTGGGTGGCTCAGGCATGGACCAGGAAGATCACAGGGACTATATCCTGTAGTGGGATGGTAGGTTTGGTGGGTATTATCTTAACAGGGAATGGACATGAAAGTCCAGTGGTATGTTTGAATTATTGCTCTATTCTGTGTTTAGTGGAAGTTTTTGAGTATTGCCTAGGGTTTCTCGATATCTAATTGATATTTGATTCCATTCTTCTTACTGGATTTACTATTATAGCCAATGTGATGCAGTTGTTGCTGTTAACTGGCTTTCTTCATATACTAATATATGAATAAAGATTGCTCATGAAAAAGCAGGCACTGGGCCAAAGAGGCCACAGACTCCAGAGGCAAAAAAGCAAAAACAAAACCCATATAGAAACAAAAATAAAAACATGACATGAGGCAAGAAAATACCATGTAAGCTTTCTAGTTCCTCCCAACATGGTTCAGAAGGAATTAAGGGGGAAGAAATCATAGGTTACACAGAAGAAATATCTGAAAGAATTTTAGTACAGGTCAAAGAGATCAAAAGGTGCTTGGAAAAACTTTAAAAAATCAGATAACTAATCAGATAATAACACTAGTGAAAAGAACAGTCAGTGAACCTAGAGAAGACACTAATAAAAATCTAGCAGAGGTAGAAAAAGGGATAGAAAACATGAATACCTAGTAGTGGCAAAATGTGAACTGAAAACTGCTTTAATGGTTCCACCCCTACATATTCTAGTCGATTATACATCCCCTCTCTCAGGCTGGTGTGGTTCACTCCTCCTGTAATTTCTAAGACATTCCCTGTTGCTGGCTGTTCCAAAATTATAAAGTTTCCCCTGCATGAGCCACACAAGGCACAGTCAGGTAGTATCACAGCAATGGCCCTGCTTCTCTTGTATCAAAATTTGTCTCACTTACTTTCCATTGCTGGGTGACAATACTTAACATCCACAGGCTAAAGGAGGAGGCGTTATTTTTTGCTCATAGTCTGTGCATGTTTTGGTTCATAGTCAGTTCTAAAACAAGGCATGAAAGATGGCCATGGCACGACAGACACATCTTAATTCTCATTTATTCCAATTTCCCTGCTCTCCCTACAACCCTCACCCCACATATACATGTTTCCTTTTTTATTTTTATCCTTCACATTTTTTCTTTCCCTTCTTTATTTACCCTACCACTGTTTCCCTCTTCCTTTTGCAGTTTCTATTTCACATTACCTATCGTGAATTTTAGAACTCATTTATATCTTCAGTTTCTCGTACTAGAGAAATGTCATGGTATTTACACACCTGTGCCCTATTTATTTCACTAAGAGTATGTCCTCAGGTTACATCCATTTAAGTATAAATGACTCAAATTTATCACTCTTTATGGATGAGTAATACTCCATTTTATTAAAAAATCATATCTCCTTTATCCAGTCTCTTATTTTTTATAAATTGAATTATTTATTGGTACAATTTATATACATATCAAAATCATGTATAACATGGGGGAATTTGTACCAGTATATGACACAAGTTAATTCTCATTTTTACCCTTATCCCTACTCACCCACCCCTCCTCCCCCCTTTATACATGCCCTTTTATTTTCTTTCTGTATCATATTTATTCCTTCCCCTCATCACATTCCCACACCAAGTTTCCTATAGAAATTTTGCACTCTATAAAAGCTGTCATACTTTCTAGAGCTCATTTGCATCTACAGGTGTTCATGTCAAAGAGAAGATCCAGAATTTGTCTATCTGTGATCTATTGATTTCACTTATTAGTATATCCTCCAGGTGTCTCCATGTGCACCTAAATGGATTGATCTTGTCATTCTTTATGGCAGAGTAATACTCCATTTTATTAAAAAAAAACACATCTTCTTTATCCACTCTCCAGTTGATGGACATTTGGGTTGTTTCCAAGATTGAGCTATCACCAACTGAGCTGTTATGAACAATGGTGTACACATAATAATGCATATATAAAATGTACCAATAAAATCAATTTTAACAAATGATGGCAGACATAAAAAAATGATAAATGTGATGGTAATAAAAAAAGGGAAACAAAACATGTATTTAGGGGATGGGAGATTGGGGGTGGGTAGGGGAATAGGAAAAATGAGAGTTAAATTGTGTCATATACAGGTACAAAAACCCAATATCGAATGTGATCAAGATATGATGTGTATATACAATGAACCAATAAAGATAAAAATTTTAAAAAGAATGATAAATTTGAGTCATTTATATTCAAATGGATGTACCTTCAGGACATGCTCATTAGTGAAATAAATAGGTCACAGATCTGTAAATATTGTATCTTTTCTCTGGTATGAGAAACTGAAGATGTAAATAAGCTCTAGAATATATGATAGATATTGTGAAATAGAAAATATTCAAAGGAAAATGGGGGGTAGGGGTAACAAGAGGAAGAAAATATATGATAGTAAATTTAAAAAGGAAAACAAAGCTATGTATATGGGGTGGTGCGTTGTAAGTTGGGTAGGGGAATGGGAAAAATGAGAAGTAAACTGTCATATACTAGTACAAATTCTCAATATTATGTGTGATCATTATGTGTATATATAATGTACCAATAAAGATTCAAATTAAAAGAAAATGGCAGAGGAGAAAGTGTTTATGACATGGCAGGGAGGAGAAGAGAGGAATCAAAGAAGCAGTGATATATGTGTTCTTTGGGGACCCTTGGGGATATTGTATATTGTAGAAAATGAACTACATTGCTGATACTTTGAGAAGAAACTGAAAACATGTGTGCAACTTCTCAATGACCAAAGTTACCCAAGTGGCATTTCCTTGTACTAATAAACATCTAGAAGCTAACAGCCACTACTTTAAGCACCTTTTGTAATTGTAGAGGCTAAAAGTAAATTGAGTTAATCATACGATGTCTCAATAAAGTTAGTATTAAAATATTTATACATTTTTCTTTTCCTAAATTATGTACATGATTTTAGTGAACTGTATACACACACTCACACAACACACACGTATATATAGAGAGAGAAAGACAAGCACAGAATAAATAATAAATAAGATGTAAGAAGTTCAAATAATTCTTCAAATGACCTATAGGTTGTTTCAGAAATATTTTATTATATATGCTAATTTTTCATTTATGCTACTCATTTGTTTTAATTCATTGAAAAGAAAGTTTTGTGGTATTATCCATTTCTACTTTTTTTTTTTTTTGGATAAGGTTTTGCTTTGTAGTTCAGGCTGGCCCTGAACTCACTTTGCAGCCCAGGTAAGCCTCAAACTCAGCAATCCTCCTCCCTCTGCCTCCTGAGCGCTGGAATTACATGACCAGCATTGTGGTATGCAGTACTGATTCCCGGTGGACATGAGTCACCATGCCTGGTATTGTTGTATGTGGTTACAGGGACTGAACTCAAGACCTTGCACTTGCTAGGCAGGCGCCAGAACCACTGAGCTAAATCTCTGGCTCTCTGCTTCTACTTTGCAAGAATCTTTTTTGTCTGTGTCTTGTACTCTGTGTAACTACTTTGAAGATAATGTATTAACAATTCATATTTTTTTCCTGTTAGGAAAATTTGTTTTATATTTTTTTATTAAATAAAAAGAATTAGTAACATAAAAACAAAATAACAATATTGCTGATAAAAATAACACTAGCATTTGTTTTATTATTGGGTGTACTTGGCTTGACAGAAAAAACATCTTTTCTTACAGCTTTAAATTACTGTTTTTTATGACTTTTGTTTTTTTTTTTCTGTTTTGCCTCTGATGATATTTTTATCATATAGGGCACTATTGTAACTAACACTATTTGAGAATGTAAGATTTACTGCAAACAATTTTAAAAACATTCATGTTAACAATTCACTGCTTATATAACCATTTAAAATATGTATTTATTTCCAACTCTATGCAAAGTTCTTTGCCAAGTAGTATGAAAAATATTTGAAGTGATTAATATGTTAATTAGCTTGATTGGATCATTTGAAGTGTACCATGTACTGAATCACCATATATTACCTTATTAATATATATAATTAATTCAATTAGGCAAAATAAAACAAAAATGCACGTATTTTATGACACTTGAAAGCACAGAAAAATAATTCAAAAATGAAAATTACAGAAACTCAAGCAAAGTTACAAATAAATGCAGAAATTCAGGCTTTCAAAACAGAGAATAAAACAGTATCAGGAATAGATAAATCTGATAAAAGAATAAAACAATGAGGGGAAAGAATAAATATGATTTGAAAATAAAAAGAAAGCACATGTATATAGGGGTGGGGGTTGTGGGATGGGTAGGGATATGGGTAAAAATGAGAATTAACTCGTGTCATATACTGATACAAATTCTCCAATGTTGAGTGTAATTGTGAGTGATATGTAAAATGTACCAATAAAGAATTCAATTGGAAAAAGAAAAAAGAATAAAACAATTTTATTATTTTTTAAAAAATTTAATTAATTCAGGGCCGGAGGGTTAGCTCAGTGGTTCTGGCACCTGCCTAGCAAGTGCAAGGTCCTGAGTTTGATCCCCAGTGACCACATACAATGCTGGGCGTGGAGACTCACGCCCACCAGTAATCAATACCACATACCACAGTGCCGGGTGGCTCACGCCTGTCATCCCAGCACTAGGGAGGCAGAGGCAGGAGGATTGCTGAGTTCGAGGCTTGCCTGGGCTACATAGTGAGCTCAGGGCCAGCCTGAACTACAAAAGCGAGACCCTGTCTCAAAAAAATAATTAATTCATTGCTACATTATATGTGTACATCACAATTACACTCCACATTGATCATTTGTACCAGTATATGGCATAACTTCTCATTTTCCCCCTTCCTGTACCCATCCTATAACCCCCTGCCCCTATATACAAAAGCTTTGTTTCCTTTTTTTAACCATCAATTTTTTTCTTTCTCCTCATTTTATATAGTACTATAGGAAGGTATGGAGCAGAATGATTAAACACAGTCTGATCCATTAGTCAGCATGACCTTAGAGTCCATCCCTGTGCTCCTCAGAAAACAACAGTGATGAAGACAGATATATGGTCACCACGCCTGTGAAGTTTCCATTATGGACGAGACGTCATAAAGTTCATATTTTGAGAAAAGTGCTATATTGATTTAATTACTATCCCCTTGCTGCTGTGATTCAGAAAACAAAGATAATAACAGCAACAGTCAGCACGTTTTAGGTTGTATGAGATATGTTAGACAAATGAAGTCGTCGCAAAATTCAATGCATAAAAATAAGAGCAAATCAAGCAGTAAGGTGAATTACAAAAACTGAAGGAAGTAGTTCAGGGAAAAGAAGTGTCTGTCTCTAAGGAGATGACCAGAAACCTGAGTCCTAAAGAATTGGAAAGAGGTAGCAATGAGAATAATTTAAAATGTGAGAAAGCTGAATTTTTTAAACAGCAATGTGTGTCATTCGTACAGTTAAAATATAGTTAACCAATGCTTCATTAAAATATAACTTTTTCATACTCATTCACTTGTCTTTGGTCTTCATTATCATAAATTGCAACAGTGATACCATTTTATCTAATACCACCAGCAAATCAAGTGTTAGACTTCATGTGGCCTTAGAATGTCTTGTTCCAAGAGTTTCACAGGAGTGAGAAAAATATGCTTCTTATGGATTTTTATTTTTTATTTTTTGAGACAGGGTCTCACTTTGTAGTTCAGGCTGGCCCTGAGCTCACTGTGTAGCCCAGACAAGCCTCGAACTCAGCAATCCTCCTGCCTCTGCCTCCTGAGTGCTGGGATGACAGGCATGAGACCACGCCTGACACTGTGGTGTGTGGCACTGATTGGTGGTGGGCATGAGTCTCTATGCCCAGTGATGTTATATGTGGTCAATGGGGATCAAACAAGAGACCTTGCACTTGCTAGGCAGGTGCCGGAACCACTGAGCTAAATCTTCAGGCCTCTCATGGCTTTTTAACATTGGATTTAGCACACCTGGCTGAGAGACTCATCAATTGCACATGCTTTTGGTTGGGGCTGAGAGGCTTCATTTTCTTTTGATGCCTGCCCTGTATTGAGGTGTGGCAATTCCTTCAAGGGAATAATCAAATTTTGTTCTAAATGACTTACAACTTCTAGAGGATAATTAACAACCTTGGAAATTAAGTTTCAATGCATTTCAATTGATTTTATGTTTTTCCCCAAAAGATGAAGTGATATGGGGATTTAGGACACAGAATTCATTTTAAATTCTTGTGGCTAACCACTGGAAAGAATCGTTGAAGCTAATTTTTGTGCAGTCTCAGTGTACTCCTGTTTAAGTTTGTCCTACAAAATTGCTATGAACAAGTGATTGGCAAGAATCTTAAGCATGACTTGACAATATTTCTAATAAACTTGCTCACTTGGTTTAGGTAGTAATATTGATATAAGAGGTAGGGCATGGCAAACCTGTCTAGAAAAGTGGGTGAGACCTGGCAGGTTCAGGATCCCAGGGCAGCACCATATGCTTCTCAGAACCTGCGTGTCGAACTTCGTGTGACCTCCCACAGGATGTGGATGAGATAAAGAAGACCAGACGCCATAAGGAGTTCACACTCCGAGATCCAGGGTGCACTTTTATTCTTACTTTTTATCCTTTTCTCTCTTTGTTTGGCTGTTTGTCATGTAGAACGATTTCTTCTCTTACCTCTTAACCCCTCATCTTTGAAATAAACTTTTGGCACCACTTTTGGCTTGTCTATTGAATTCTTTTTTAAAAACAAAAAGTACCAGTAATATTTGTGTCTGGCAAACCATTTTTAAATAAACTACCTAACAAATGTATCACAAACTGAATTATGTATTTGGGTCAATATATAACATCTTCCTTGGGAAACCAATTGTGGTATAAATATTGTAGCTCCTCTGAATGACTTAAAGCTACCAAGTGAACTGGTTCTGTGCCTCTGTGTGTGGGATCTTCTTAATCTATTGTTACAGTAATATCATTCCATCAGTTTAGTCCCATATCAGGGCCAGATTATTATTAGTTCTGGATTGGGCAAGGATGTGTAAAGAAAATAGAAATGGTCAAATGTGTTAACGTTGATGTAATTAGGTACACAAGTGTTACAGATTATGTCTGGATGTCCCCAAAGCCTCACATGGTTGTAGGTATGTGAGTTGCTGGATCTAGAATGTGTCATGCTGGAAATGATTCAAAGTACAATGCCATGCCTGAGGGCACTAGAACTAAGGGTGTGAGTGCTACTCAGCCTAAGTAGGAAAAAATCTGAAGTAGGTAATTGTAAATAAATACATGAAGAAATTATTCAATATCACTGGTGATTCCTGAACTGGAAATTAAAATACCACTGCTATTTCAGCAGAAAAAAATGGCTGCTATCAAGAAATCAAACAATAACAAATGGCGATGGAGCTGTGGGGAAAAGAAACCCTTGTCCGCTTTTCATGGGAACGTAGGCTGGTGCAACCATTGTGGAGATCACTGTGGAGATCCCACAAAAATTGTAACTAGAGGTTGCATTTGACCCTGCCAAACCTCTTCTCGGTATCTTCTGAGAAGAATTAAAAGCATCAGACCACAATGACAAGGTCACCTTGATGATTATAACACCACAGTTTGTGATAGTTAAATATTGGAAACAGCCCACATGACCATAATATGGTGAGTGGATAAAGAAGATGTGTTTTTTTTAGATACTCATCATAAATAAGGATGAGCTTCAGAAATTTATAGCTAAATTGATGGACCTTGAAACCACATTCTTAAGTAAAATAAATTGAACACACGTGTTTAACTATCATGTTGTTTCTCTGGTGTGAGAAACTGAAAATGGAAATAAGAGTTGAAATACTATCATGGATGTTGGGAATTGGGAAGAAACTGTTCAAATGAGAAGAATAAGGGAGGGGAGAGGAAAAAGGAAGGAAGGTACAAAAAGAAAAGAAAATAGAAGGAAAAAAATGGAAACAAAACTTGTGTACATAGGGAGTGGAGGGGGCTGGAGGGGTGAATGAAACAAAATAAAATGAAATTTATTTTAAAAACAGAGGGTGCAGAAAGAGGCTGTTAAGCTCTCTTTGTTTTGCTATCTTCTCAATGCCATGAACTGTTTGTCCTATGGAAGGCCTGTCTGCCACTTCACCCTCCCTCAAAGTCAGTTAATTAGGGGCTGAAACCTCCATGAACTATAAAGCAACTAAGCCTTTCCCCCTCTAACTTTGGTTGTCAGGTATTTTGTCTTAACAAGGAGAGAAAAGTAACTAACACAGCAAGAAACTTACTTGGGTGTATTCAGAAAGCCATTGGGTCCCTTAGCTGTTTCCAGACATTTGAGATCTTTTTCAGTTCATCTTTTATCCCATATAGGAAATCATATGAGGGGATCAGGCTTCACAAATGTCCTTCATTCATGTAATCACAATTGATAATGTCCTAGTGGGTGACGGTTGGCTCAAGGAGATGGACTGAGAAGAAGAAGGCTGATTATAGTACCATCACCCCAGAGGAAAATAATGGGGCATTTCGTATCATGTCCCTAAAATGTGTTCCCGAGACTTTGCCAAGTCAAGGGAACATTGTTGGTAGACAGAGAATGAACTATCTCAATAAGTATAATGTGAAAGACACTGGAGACTGGAAAAACACGTGGTACCTGTAGAAACTACCTTCCTGTCCATAGACTAAGTCAGCTTTTCCTTAGAATGCTAGTCATATCATTTCAGATGCCCATTTTGAATTGGGTCTTTAAACTTGGGGGGACTTATCTAAGTTCTTTCTATATAGTAACCATTTTTCTGACAAACAGCTAGTAAAGATGGTTTCCCATGTTTTTGGTTGTCTTTTAGCAGTACCAATGGTTTCTTTTGCTGTGCAGAAGCTTTTTAGTAAGATGAGATCCCATTTGTTGACTCTTTCTGCTAGTTCTTGTGCTATAGAGGTTTTGTTCATAATGAACAGACACTTCTCAGAGAGAGAAGTAAAAGCAGTTAAGAAGCATATGAAGAATTGTTCAACATCACTGGTCATTCGAGAGATGCAGATGAAAACAACACTGAAATTTCATCTAACTCCACAAAGAATGGCTGCTATTGTGAAATCAACCAGCAATAAATACTGGCAAGGCTGTGGGGAGAAAGGAACCCCTCTCCACTGTTGGTGGGATTGTAGACTTGTGCAACCATTGTGGAGATCAGTGTGGGGATTCCTCAGAAAACTAGGATTCGAGGTCCCATTTAACCCTGCTATTCCTCTGCTAGGAATATACTCAAAGGAATTAAAAGAATCATATTGTAAAGACACATGTGCACCCATGTTCATAGCAGTTCAGTTTGTGATAGCCCAATCTTGGAAACAACCCAGATACACATCAACTGAGACTGGATAAAGAAAATGTAATTTTTAATAAAAATGATTATTACTCTGCCATAAAGAATGACAAGCTTCATTCATTTATGTGCAAATGGATACACCTTGAGGACACACTAGTAAGTGAAATAAATAGATCACATATATGTAAATACCATATGTTTTCTCTGGTATGAGAACCTTTAGCTGTAAATGAGTTCTAGAAAGCATGATAGATTTTGTGAAATAGGAAATATTCAAATGGAATGTGGTAGGGGAACATAGTGAGGGGAAAGAATAAATATGATTTGGAAAGGAAAAGAACATGTATATGGTGAGTGGAGTTGTGGGGTGGGTAGAGATATGGGTAAAAATGACAATTAACTCCTGTCATAATACTGGTACAATTTCTCCAATGTTGAGTGTAATTGTGAGCTGTAAATAAAATGTACCAATAAAGAATTCAATTTTTTTAAAAAAGAATGCCAGTCATAGAATGTAAAAAAGGAAGCCTACAGTGGTATTGCTTATGTAGTTTAATGTATAAACCTCTCCTTCTAAGGTAACCAGAAGCAGAGCAGAACACTGTGAGATGGATAAGTTATGTAACCCACGTGACTACCATCGGTCATGTCAGATATACTCTGGAGATTCTCCTGCCTGTCTTGCTGCCACTGACCTTTGATGATAACTCACCGAGGCCTCTGACACCAGATTTTCTAGTATTTCACCATTCCAGGTGCTTATCAGTGGACATTCTGGTAACATCATGCCTAGCCCACCACCACTGGACCCTGTGCTATCCTTTTGCATTAGTAAGTCTCAACTAACTTTGCCCTTTACTGTTAGTACTTCTTGGTAAGTCTAAAGACGCCTTATATATCATGAACAATGTCACAGTATTTTCTTCAGTCTCTAAACAACTGAATTCACTGTTTGTCACGGTAGAGTTGGGGATGGGATATTGACATTTGCTGATATTCTTGGTTTAAATAGTCTATCACTGGTAAAAATGAAAATTAACTCGTGTTCATATACTGGTACAAATTCCTCAATGTTGAGTGTGATTGTGAGCTGTATGTAAAATACACCAATAAAGAAGTCAATTAAAAAGTAATCTACCGCCGGGCATGGTGGCTCACGCCTGTAATCCCAGCACTCGGGAGGCAGAGACAGGAGGATTGCTGAGTTCGAGGCTTGCCTGGGCTACATAGTGAGCTCAGGGCCAGCCTGAACTACAAAGCAAGACCCTATCTCAGAAAAAAAAAGTAATCTACTTTGCTGTTTTTAATACAAAAGAGATAGCATTTCTGGATAGGTATTTTAGTAAAAATGTGTACAATCAGCTTTCGTGATCACTGTCCATTCTATCAGAATGTAGTTGGAGGTAGCTCTGAAATTGCCACCAACATTACCTCCAAACAATGCCTGCCTTACACACGGCTTCTGGGAAACTCAACAGAAAAACCTCTCTCAAACACACCTTTATTCTTCAGATAATTACTAAAAATGAATTGGCAATAGCGTTGAGCTCTTATTATGAACCAAACACTATGGTAGGTGGTGTTTGTATGTACATTGTTTCACATAATCCTTACAGCAGCCAATAGTGTAGTTATTATCATCATTGTGTAACTGAGAGAACTAAGCCTTAGAAAGATGAATTAGTTTGACTAATGTCACACAGGTTTTAAATGGTACACTAGGATCCAAAGGCACTGCTCTCTGGTTTCAGCCCTTGCATGTCCTATGATGGTGTTCACAGGTCATGAGCCTGCATTTCATTGCTCAGTGCTCTGAATGCCTGCCTTCTCATCATTTGCAGATGCAGACTTAGCCTGAGGGCCTGTAAGTTGTTTCAGTATGTATCCAACTGAGTTTTCCAAGTTTTCTCTTCAGATACAATATGTTAGTCTTGCCAACATGCCTTAACTTGCCTAGCTGTTCTGGATCTCTCTCCACTAAGAAAAGCAAATACAATTAGACATTTCATCACACAGTGACCATCTGCTCACCAATGCCTTTTTAGTAGTTTGGGTGTCAAGGGCACGCTGAAAACTAGCATTCAGTAACCAGGGAGATATTTGAGCACCATGGTGCTCTATACTATAGCCATGATGTCTGGATATGCAAATTAAAAAGGTTGGAGTCTATCATATCCTCATTAGGGGGTCATGAGAGACATTTCCTGCTTTATTATTCAAAAGAAAACCAACTGCCTGCAGAAGCTGCTTCTCTATTTCCTTAACAACTTGTATGTATTTTCTCTATCCTTTGTCCATAGACCTACGTTAGGCATATAAGAAATTCTTAATTTTCTGACCAAGAGCACAGCATTTCATCAAGAATGATCTTGTCAATCATGCTTTATCTAAGGGTAGATGGTTTGACCTTCAAGCAAGAGTGAAAATCATTTAGTTTAAGAACATATCAATAAACAGTACACCCAAACCTTGTGAATTTAACAGCATCTGTCTGTCACACATTTTCCCTTAAGAATTTGCTGACCTTCAGTAAGAAGGTGTTCTCTAAAACATACAGGTTCTATTCATCACACTGATTCAAAAAGATTAATATCTAACTCAATTCACTAATTCATAAATTAAGTCAACAATTAATATTACCAGCAGTGAAGTTTCTAAATTCACCTTTTTTATTTTACTAAGCACTGTCCCCTAAGAAACTTTTAAAATGCCCCAATATTACTTTAGCATGAATTTTACTATCCCTGAGGAAAAGAAAAAGATATTTCTGATACAAAGTTCATCTTATTTTATCTCAAGGATCAATAAACAGATAGCATGTCAATTCTGAAATATTGGACATATAACAATTCATTTTCATAAATCATCCAATTATTTTAGTTTATATATCGTGGAAAAAATTAAATGGGAAGTTAATAGTTTTCAACACTTAATGATAGGATATGAGAATGAATTTTCTTTGGAATCTAGGCTTTTTTCTGATTAACTTCATATTGTTGAGGAAGGCAATTTTCAAATCTTAGGAAAGAGGTAACCTTGTCACATCTTGATTCTTATATTCTTCTATTTCCCTGCCCCTCATACCCTCATACCCCTGGATACATAAGTTTTGTTTCCTTTTTTTTTTTCCATGTACTAGTACCTACTCTCAATGTTGAACGTGATCACAATATGTACACACACACATACACACACACACATATATGCATATATATGTATATATATGCATCAATTTTAAAAGGCAGAGATAATGTCATTTTTCTAAAGGAAATTAAAATATTTTAAATGCTGATTACAGCATGTGAAGTTGAAGCCATAAAATATTTCTATCAAAAGAATTCTACTGGGATATAAAAGCTAAAGATGAATCACCCTTAAGTAGATATATACAATCAAACTTATTTAGGATTTTTATTAATATATTAAAAACTTTGGTGAGATTCATAGTGTTTATCTAAGGCATACCAATAATTTCAAGTAGACTATCCAGTGAAAGAAAACCATAGCAATAATTGCTAAATTCAAATAGTATAAACAAAGTCTGTGAGACCAAAAAATTATTACTTTTTCATTGACTATATTGTTCATATTTTAGGGAATACGTTTCATGAGAGCCTTCAACAGTTTTCAAATACTTGAACATTTCTATGGCATTTAAATATTCTGAAGCTGTACAAGCTCGCCAATTCCTCTGTCACTGAGATAGAACCTGCAGTTATAACAAAAGACTGAACAGATGGTGAGCTGGAGGAGCTTGCATATTGAAAGGCCTTATAGAATAAAAAGGCATTTTTATGAGTCCACTATGATTATCTGAGAGGGTAATTAATTTTCATTTATCTCAAATTCTATGTAAATGTAATGAATTTCTATTTAATGTCATTTTGCTAGAGATTCCTCCAAAATAAGCCGGAAAATTCAATGTAGATGTTCATATTCAGATAAAAGCCCAAACATTAAATTATGTCACACTAAATTCTCCATCCAAACTGCAAATGTTTTCACCATCCTGCTACACTACATTGAAAGATGATTCATTGTCATCACCTTTTGTAGTTGTCTTCCAAACTTCTTCATTTCTCAACTGCAGATCAATTATTCTTCATGGAGCAGGGAAAACATTCAAGCAGGAAGGTTTTGTTGGAAATGATGGAACCAGATTGTTATGTTTCCACTGGAACCAAAATTATGAGTTATGTGTCTGAAGCATTCACAACTTCATGACACTGACCTTACATGGATAAATTTACAGAGTAATGTAGACTCCTGGGATATATCTCAATAGCGCAAGGATGTCTTTAAATGCAGATTCCTGGAACACACTCTCAGGGATTCTTTTTCAATTAGGGTAAGGAAAGCTGGGAAAAAAAATCTTCAAATTCTAAAACAACTCATTTTGAGAAATACTAAGATAATGTTTATAAAACACCATGAAACTTTTCAACTCAAAACGCATACAGTAGTCTACTCTTCACTACTCAGTTTAAAAGCAATCTTCTTTATAAAGTCTCTGATGATTTTTTTTTTTTTTTTGAGACAGGGTCTCGCTTTGTAGTTCAGGCTGGCCCTTAGCTCATTATGTAGCCCAGGCAAGCCTGGAACTCAGCAATCCTCCTGTCTCTGCCTCCCGAGTGCTGGGATTACAGGCGTGAGCCACCACATCAGGCACTGTGGTATGTGGTATTGATGGCTGGTGGGTGTGAGTCTCCACGCCCAGCATTGTATGTGGTTTCCGGGGATTGAACTCAGGACCTTGCGCTTGCGAGGCAGGCGCCGGAACCTCTGAGCTAACCCTCCGGCCCAAAAGTCTGTGATGAATCTTATGCTCCAAATATAAAGGTGTGATCTAGTGTTGTTATGAGGTAGAGTGAGACACTGGTCTCATAAGCACTCAGAGAAGTGTTGGATATTGGGATAGATCTGGAGTATTAAATTCAAATACCTTATACCCAAGATTGTGTAGTGGAGTCGAGGTTATTACAAGAGTTGTAATCTGTATCAGTGAGTAAATGCACTCACACTGTCTAAATGATTGTTGTAAGGAACGTCAACCACATACTTTTCATGTCTGAGGAAGATAAATTAGAATATACCTACAAGAGATTAGAAAAGTCTAACGGAAAAGTTTTTGGCTTTGTTTATGAGAAATTCATGTGAGCTGGATATAGTGACTCATGCCTGTAATCCCAGCACTCCAGAGATAGAGGCAGGAAGGTTGTTCGGAGTTTGAGGCTTGCCTGGGTTGCAGAGTGAGCTAAGGGCCAGTCTGAATGACAAAATGAGACCCTGTCTTAAAAACAAAAACACAAAAAGAAAATCATGTGAGATGAGCTAGAGGGTGCAGCAAATGTGTTAGAGGTGAGATAAATTGTAAAAAGGAAGAAAGCTACAAAAAGTAAATTTATTAATAGAAGTGGGATTTGAATATGTCTGTCTTATTTGAAGCAGTACTATATTAACGTTTGCATCAATGTTCTTAAATTTAAGGGGATCAGGGATCATACTCAGTACATGAAAAGTACAATATCTCAGGCTCGACTCCTGAAGGATCTTAATAGGTTTGGTCTAGGTTTTGGAAGTCTGCATTTTAACAGCTATTCCACATGGCTGTGATGCAGGTGAACCCCAGGACTGTCTTTCAGAAACACAAATATGCTTATGGCTTACTTCTTAAATATTATGTTCATCATTGTAGTACTAGCCACTAGAATTATAATTGTAGAGATCATCCTTAACTCTTGTACAATATTCTATAAGCTCCACTTTGTCTTTCTGCTAAATAAGGCTATTAACCTGTTTGTAAAATAGCTATTAAAATTGATAAAAATGAGATAAATGTTTAATTTTTAAAAATCTTTTTACACTGGAAAAGGGATTGTAAGGTACAATTGAATAAATATGGTTGATAAGGGAAGCGTTATTTTTTATTTATTTTTTTTTTTTTTTTGCTTTTTGGAGACAGGGTCTGGCTTTGTAGTTCAGGCTGGCCCTGAGCTCACTATGGTGCCCAGGTAAGCCGCCGCGAACTCAGCAATCCTCCTGTCTCTGCCTCCCGAGTGCTGGGATTACAGGCGTGAGCCACCATG